>OZ024837.1:40687517-40825017 GCA_964016985.1 Anodontia alba | reverse complement strand
ATAATAAATTTAGACCAAGACATATAGTCTTTGCAACATAGTTTTGGAACTAAATATCACGTAACAGGCGTAGCAAAATTTTTGCAACATCTGCTGCGAAAAAAATAAATCTAAAATCTGACATGAATTTCATTTATCATTCTCTAGAATAACTTCCCGGAATTCCGTTATCAGAGATGAAAACGTTCACATTGCTTCGAGAAGAATATCATTGAATTATTTATGTATTTTCACTTTATTATACCACTATTTGCAACACAGTCTCTATTGTTATTTTGGCCACTGTCCCTTTCTTATTCTATTTACTACCACTTTTATGTTACTCTGTTCATTCAACCATTGACACTGTGTTGTTTATAAGGTTCATTTTAAGTTCTTTTTACTGAAGTCCTTCATACTAATTTTCCGTGTAGGATTTCCCAAGTGAGGACTTCATAGATTTTTTTTAGAATTTTCCTTCCCCTCCTTCTTGTCTCCCTTCGACTCTTCCTTCTGCTCTAGCGCCTTCTTCAGTAAGCTTTTGATTTCATCCCTTCCTTTCTTCTCCGCCTCCTCGTCTCTCTCCTGCTCGGCTTCTCGGTCCTTCCTATTCTCCTCTTTCTCTCCCTTTCGAGCCACCTCTCCTCTCTCCTCCTTTCCTATTTAGCGCTTTCCTCGACTGCATACTTTAAACTGTACAAGGCAGCGACTACCTTGCCTAGTTAATAGTTAGTCTCTGTCAGTTTTGTCTATCTATTCCTCCTTTTTTCTCATTTCTATCCATCTGCCCCATTATTCCTTGTACTGCCGAAGCAAGGCCATTGATTGCCACCAGACTTACTCGCACCATGTCATTGCTATCCCCTTCTACGGCCTGGAGCCGCATCCTCTTATATTCTTGGCCCTCTTCTGCTTCATCCAACCCACCTTCTGTTTTCGACCCGCTTCCACGCTGTCGACACTCGTGACAGAAATGTCCTATTTAGGCAGCAGTTGCGGTATCAGGTCTTCTATCACAGAGCTACTCGCCTGTTCGCCTGTCTGATCGGGGTCCCCGTTTGGAGTTGTTGCTGGCGGTACTTTTACTTGTCGCCCCTCTGACTGGATCTGCGGTAGTGCTGTTCAGAAAAACATGGATTCGTGCTCTCTGAGTTTGGGAGTTGGTTTGTTAGAGTCGGCCTGTTTAAAATTGGACGGTTGTAGATTTTAATCTGGGTCTGAGCCAATACCACCGGTGAGGATGGATCATAAGTACCCTGGCCCTGATTCAGAACTGTGGCAGTGGGCGTTGACAGAGTGCTTGATACACGTATGCCAAGGATTGGTGTGAAGGTGGTCCATTTCAAGGCAGTCATTAATGACATTGCTGGCACTGAGATAGGCGTCGGCACCGAGACTGGTTGAGTCGGCTGTGGTCGAAACAGGCTGGTGAGACTATGTATCGGCCGTGCTGTTGCCACTGTTACACCTGGAGTTAGCATTACGGGCTGGGCTAAAAGTCGTTACTTAGGCCGGTCCATTAGCTTACGCACTGGCTGCTTCTGGTCGATGGGCACCTATGTTGATGAACCTAGCATGCAGGGTTTCCTGGGGAATGTCGCCATCCAGAGTTCTATTGACCAGCTTTGTGATAGATGCATCCACAGATGAAGCCCTTCCACTCGGTGCAGACTTCTCGAGAAAGAACTTCAGACTATCTTCTTGAGACCACTGGAAGTAGTCTATTTCCGTGACGTGGTACGGATTCTGGCTTCGACACAAATAGGGCCCATGGTCGATGATGCGTCTCCCGGCTGCCATGGAAAAATTTCTGGCATAATGAGTCACGTGCCGGACCAGCTGCTCCTGTCTCAGACACTTGAATTTGCATAGCTGGCAGAAGAATGGTCTTGAGGATGTGGTCTAGTTTTCCTATCTCATCGACCCATCTCTACCCCTTCTGGAAATGACAGGCCACACAGTAAGCCCGACCTCGGTGCTTTGCTTTCTCCATTTGCTCTGGGGTGTAACTAGAGAGGTCCATCTTTACCTGAAAGCAAAAAAACATCAACTATGTGGTTAGCCCCTGGACAATCCCCTCGACCTCTGACTAATTTGGTTGCGATCACATCAGACACTCACTTTCACTCTTTTGACTAACAGATTATAAGATACCTCCAAATAGGTATAGTGCTCAGACGATTCACCTGAATTTTTTCCAAAGACAACGACGGTGATCTATCGAAGTCCTCTTTGCGCACATCGCATCGCGACCTTTTGACTATGTGAGCAAGGGACCTCTTAACCAAAAAAAGGTAAGAGAAAAGTCCAGGGAGTGCCACAATCACAAACGCAGCCATTCCCAGACCCCAAGAGGAAGAGGAAACCGACACACCTTCTGTTCTTCTCTTTCTTTCCCCGCTTCACTTCGTAATCTCTCTGGAAACTACTGAACTGTACGTCCTTCTACTCCAAAACTGCGCGTAAATTGCTTACGTAGAGGAGCTTCCGTACTCTCTTAACTTTAGATCCTGTATTCGTTTTACCCCCTTAACAACGCCGAATTGTGTTGAATCGTCGTCTATCTGTCCCCTTTCCTTACCCACATATCACCAACTTCGCACAGAACCTCATATTTACTGCCTTCTGTTGTCCCCTGTCTGCAACTCACCCCCTTTTGACATAAACCGTCCAGCTTCCTTGCTGTCATATCTTCATTTTTTACTTTTTATTTTTTCTGTTTTGCCCTTTTACATCCTAGGTGACCAGAAATCAGGGAAACATGCATCTGATATAACATTTCATTTCTCATCGACTTTGGTACCAGAAATTATAGGTACTTAATCGACCAATCCTGTTTCAAAAACTTCTTCAGCAGTATACCATCTTGTAGTAAGAGAGAATCCCAAAGGATCCAGTAGTGTATCGTTGCCGGGCTATGTATAACTATGTCATGACTGCTCGGCCTCTTGCCTTCCAACTTAGCAGCAACAATTAGACCGATGTTTGGGTCTTCGCAGTTTGCGTAACTCTTTAACTAATCTACTGCTAGCTCAGAAGGACGAAACGCCATTTAGCCCATCAGGCATTTTGCATTTTCCACTTTATTACCTTTTGTTTCTGTGGTTGCTGGCGGCTCACCCTGTGCAGCCATGATTTCCTAGTAAATTGTTGAGTGCACCATCTCCTGAGCCCTCTTTGTGCGCTTTTTACACGGGCCACATGTTAGTGGCTCACTATGTCTTGATCGGGACACTCGCAGTCTTTAGGGTTTTCGCATCTGGACATTGCGTCACAATGCCCTTGCTTCTTTCCGGCTCGGAACTCTATTGCAAAGTCATACTGGCTGAGGATTTCAAGCCAACGGGCAATTTTGCCTCTCGGCTCTTTAAGGCGAAATAGCCAAACAAAAGTCTGGTGGTCACCTTGAATCGCCTACCTAGCAGGTACTGTCTGAAGTATTCTATGAAATGGCGGACCGCTAAAGTCCCATTTCTGCAATGCAGTAATTACAGTTGGCTTTATTCAACGAACTATTGGCATATGCAATCACACGCTCACGATCACCCAGAACCTGGTACAGATTGCCACCTATTCCCATGTCTGAAGCATCAACATCGAGGATAAAATCACCACCATCATTTAATGGATACCCAATTATGTCAGTACTCAGCAAGGCCTTCTTCATGCATTTAAAAGCTGTTCGGCAGGCAACTGTCCACCGAATATTCTTAACTTTCCTTGTCAGCTCCACCATGGGCAAAGTCTCTAGTAGCCTGTAGTAGGAACCCATGGCAACCAGCTGTGCTACTTGCCTTGGAGTTTTTGGAACAGGCCAAGATGCAATCTTTGCGATGTTTATTTGTTTGGGTTTTACGCCCTCACAAAATGGCCAAGGAACGCAACCTACTTTTGAAGCTTGAGGCCTTAATTCTTTCAAGGACCTCTTCTACTCTATGTATTTTTTCTTCAAAACTCTTATCGAAGACAATGATGCCGTCTATGTATATCAGAAATGTAATCCACTGTAAGCCCTGGAGTGCCATTTCAGTGGTGCGCTAATATGTGGACGCCACATTATTTAGGCCAAAAGGCATGCGGATCACACTTAGGTATAGCCTCCTCTAACAAAGGAATCTGGAAGTAGCCACAAAGATCGAATGTACTGAAATACTGTGATCCGGCCACGGCGTCAAGGCAGTCTTGTATCCTCGGCAGGGGGAACCCATCGGGCTTAACAAGCTCGTTCATTTTCCGGTAGTCGACACAGGGACGAACACTACCATCATTTCTTTTAACACGGACTACAGGACTAGCTCAGGGACTGGTACTATCATGGATTACCCCTTTAGCCTTGAGGTTTTTGAATCACCTTTTTTTTTGGCATCAGCGTACGCCATAGGGACTCGTCTTGGTGGCTGCTTGACCGGCGTCGCCCGTTTTGATGGCATGTAATGCTAGATGTGTCAGCCATTAATCCCATTCATCACGGGAGAAACTATCTTGAAACCGATTCAAGAGCTCAGCTACCCTCTGTTTCTGGTCAGCATCTAAATTCTTAACGGTTTGCTGGTATAAGTTTTCCAAGTGGCATGAGTTTTCCTAGCTGTGGTGTCGGAAATTGGTTTTGACACGTTTTCAGTAAAGAATTTTACTCTTCTCACCGATACGTGATTTGCCACTTCATTTGCATTCTTCTCACGTGCCACTACAAAGGGTTTACCATCAATGGCTTCTGCCTTCCCTGTCACTGCATCTTGTTTTATTAACATAGCCGTAGGAAATGGGAAAAGTACCCTTATTTTGTCGGTGCAGTCTTGATTGATGTCAGCTAGTGAGAGGTCATTTGAAGTGGATACTCGCCTTGGAAATGTTCAGTGGGTTCTACTTTAAAATCTTTCTCACTAGAAAAGTCGTCATACTCATGTCTTGCCAGGTATACATCAATTATGCATTCGCTTTGGGCAGATATGACGAAATGGTCGGCCGCTGTTACCTTTTATCACACGGGGTTTTACTCCAGCTTGTATTATTGGCAATTCCTTCTTATTAATCACCAGAACTCCCATACTAAGCAGTATGTCGATTGGGTCGTCTTTGCTGTTTTGTAAGACATCTACCCTCAAGGATCCGTCATCATCAATGTCTGCCTCTATAGCGTCTACTGTCATTTCTAGCACCCCTAATTTTATGGCAAAAAGTGCCCTTACCTTTTTCGTTAATCCTCATCCCACTTGCACCCACCAGCTTTGAAGTCTTTACTAACGCTGGTCTTCCTGGCTCCATGGAGTCGTATAACCGTGAAGAAATTATAGGTTTTTGACGCACCAGTATCGGTGGTGAACAAAAGAGGGCATCCTTGTACTATTCCCTACATGTACACCCCATCTGTTAACTTTCATGTAACCTGTACTGATTTAATAACATTTTAATACTCGACTCTTCTTTATTAGATAGGCCATTTTCAACCAAACAGGCTTCCCTGCGGCCTCCAGAGATAGCCCACTCTAGTTAAAGAGTTACCCTGTTGTAGTTGGGCTTGCTGCTGAGAGGTTGACTTTCCTCTCCCAGTGTTACTTCCTGACCTGTCAGAGGGCAGTCTCTAATGATATGTCTAAATTCCTTGCACCCATAACATTGAACCTTCCTTCTTCCGGAAAACCCTGCATTTTCTTGTGGTTATTTTTTTCTTGCCTTTAGTAGAGCTTGTCTGGTTCTTTAGCTGGCTAACTAAGGTTTGGACCAAATCTATAAGCACTTTCATGTCGTTTTGTTCTGTTACAGTGCTACTAGTCTGTTCTTTCTGCTGACTGGCTCTGTTCGTCTTCTTCGACTGAGGCTTGAGCCCATCCTGGTTATTTTGAAAATCAAATACCGCTTAAACCGGCGCAAATTACAGTGTTGCATTTGAGGAGACTCAATCAAACCGAGTTTCTGATTTTCGTGATTTTGAGAATTCTTTATTTAGAAAGGCAATCCTTTTTATACTTTTATTGTCATTCTTTATTGGTACTCTCATAGCTCAGTGATCGTCTTCTGTTTTGTCTACCTCTTCGGTTTCACTGGGACTGTCACATTCTTGGCTGGTTCCTCTTGCATAAGGCCTATATCCTCTTCTCGTTGTGGGTCTCTTGAGAAGATCTATACCTTGTTTGGATAGAGTTAACAACGTGGTATACAGCCTCATCTATATCATCCGGCTCCTTGTGGTACTCAGTATCAAAGCAAAACTCGTTATCACGCATGCCATTCAAAAACCTTCTCATCAGGTCTTCTTGTTTAGTTCGGTAGTCTCGGTTATTGTAGGCCTTGGCGTACAGGCGTTTAGCTCTGCCGCATATTCTTTTACAGTCTCGTCTGCTCTTTGGGCACTGTGGCTAAATTTCGCTGCAAGGATTTTTCGGTCGCGACCACTCTAAACCTGTTGTAAAGCTCCTTAACTAGCTCCCTGGAGCAGCCCAGGGTATCCTTGGAAAAGTGTGTAAAGACGAATTCCCCAGCCTTACCTTGATGTTTCGGTAAGAGGTTATCTTTCTTTACCTCATCATTCCATTTTCTTCGTTCCGCTATAGCCTCGAAACGATCCAAACCCCCAGTCCTCTATACTATTGAAGAAGTATTTTCAGGTCCTAATACTCTGACGATGGTTGTCATCGTCGGTTTATTGACTTATTGCTGTCTTGGTGCCTGCCAATATTGAGGTATTCTGTATCTTTCCTTTCTTCGTAGTTAAAAGTTTCGTCTCCATTTGTATATCTGTCATATCTAGGAGTCTCATGAAAAATTACCTTCGGAAGTTCAACTTTATTTTATCGACCTGTGTACCCTTAACTGTGGCTCTGCGACTATAACCCATGCCATCGCCTATAGAATCATACCTGATATCCCTATTGTCCCTTTCCGTCTCTGCCGAGAATGTTTCATTATAAGCCGAATGTTTCTTACCTTTGTCATAGGATTGGGTCGCGCGCAAATGGCAGGTTCCAGGGTGCCGGTCTGTACTACTAACCCCGCTCTGCTCTTCAACCCGTGGGCCAGGATCCTTGTTTGTGCATCCGCTGTTAGCGTAGGGCCCATTGTGGCAGTCTATACTACTCTGATGAGTAACAGCGGCTTTGGACTCAACTTGGTATCCAGAGCTTCGGTTTACTAAGTTATTTCCGTCAAGGGAACCAGAGTGCACCCTTTACTACTGCAATGAGTTGACCCAAAACGTCTGTCTATACTGCTATAATGAGTGGTGTTAATTTGTGATTCAATGAGTTGACTTTGATTATGATTTAAGCAAGTATTGACTACATTGGATCCATAGTGCCTGTCCACATTATTGAGCTGCTTTGCACTTGCTTGCATTTCATCAGTATGACCAGAGTCCTTATTTACGAGAAACACTTCCACTCAATGACCCAGAGTGCCTGTTAGTATTACTGTTAGATGTTGGTGGCACAATCTCTCCTCTTCGTGTACTACTTTGACTATTCTGACCAGGCAGTGATGTACGGCAGCCATCTCTTATTTCTGTTAATGCAGACAAGACCTGTTCATTCTGACCAGGCAGTGATGTACGGCAGCCATCTCTTATTTCTGTTAATGCAGACAAGACCTGTTCCAGAGTACCCGATATACAGTCGAACCTCGTTATCTCGAACTCGCTTATTTCGAATTACCGCTTAGCTCGAAGTGAAAAATCTGATCCCTGTTTTAACATGCAACTATGACAACAGGTAACAAAATAATGTGGAAAAGAGGAGAAATTGCTCCTAAGGAGCAATTTCTCCTCTTTTCCACATTATTTTATATATATATTTCTAATTTCAGGAGTCAAATTACATAATCATTCGTTAAATGTGTTGTTCAATTTATTATTTTCCTCACTCTCTCAACTCTGATATGTCGAAGTGTTGCAGTGAGTCCCTTGGAATTCGAGATAACGAGAGTCGACTGTACTTTCTTGCATTGTGTGCATGCTCGCATGCTCTTGTTGTATGTTTAACTGACCTTGTTGTAAATTACTGATTGCATTAGCCAAACCACAAATAGTATTCTGCATTTTAGACTTGGAGAAATAAAGGGATCATGCTACCCGTTAATGCTTCCTGGCAGACCTGCTGCACGTCTGTTTGCGTGTGGTCGGCTATCCCATAATACTGCACCACATCGCCCACCATCGCCGGTGCCATTTAACATACTGGGGTCAAATCTAGACTGGGCATTGTCTGAAGGGTTGGCTGCATCATCATTAGGACGATTTGGAAATGTACCATTATGTAGCTTCAATAATGATGAGCAGCAGTCAACTGTGGGTTTGTCTGTACTACCGAGACTGCGCAAACTGCAGATGCTATAGTTTGTGTCAGAGCGGCTGACGATTCACCAATGTCTTGACCGTCAACAACCGCGGCATCAACACGCTTGTCCTCGGTGCTCATGATTCGAATCTCTCAGGCTGGGATATGAAAAAAAAAAGAAAAACTCGATCTGCACCGCCGCCACCACTAACTATGTTGCGTGTCCGAGTTTTCGCAGCCGAGAATCCTGTCTATTATATAACAACATGCTTGCCACCACTAATTATGTTGCGTGTCGAGGGTTTCCAACAAGGACATTCTCACTTCCGTAAATATAACAGCAGGCTAACCCGCAAACTGTCCCAGGTTCATTCCGCTTAAACGACGCGTTAAACGTTGGTCTAGGCTTCTTATCGAGGGGTGACATGTGATCTCCAGATGGAAACGAAATTAAGAAAGAAACTTAACAAGGTATGAAACTTAACGAGATCATTACGAAAACACGCCTATTCAAATATATAGAAAATTTCACCTCCAAAAACTGAAAATTTTCAGATAAAAAGCTATAATATTTTTTTTCTTATTTCTGCTCAAAACATAGATTGTGGGTACTCGTTAGAACCGCCTCGGCGAGGCGGTTCTAACGAGTACCCACAATCTATGTTTTTGAGCAGAAATTAGAAAAATAAATTGTATACCCCTGTAAACCCCAGTTTTACTATATAATATTGTATAGGCGTGTTTTCGTGATGTATAAATAATGAAAAGATGATGTTGACTAGAAACCTTGTGGTGATTGATCTTTAAAGTCAATGGAATGCTCTATATGAAATTGTTCCTCTCTCACATACAATCAGTGATCAAACTAGTCAGGCCCAGTTTATGAAATTAACTGATAAAATTGGAATGAAAAATGGAAAGGATGAGCTTAATTAAGTGATAAGATTTATGAAAATTTATGGCAATATATTTTAAAAGTTGTGGCTTCATATAGTCTAACTACTTTATAGATAACCTTATGAAACGTTACTACATGTACGTTTAGGCCTTTATCACATGAAAATAAACAGAAAAAAATGCAAGATCAAAAGCAGAAATTTACATTTTAGCGCGAGCACACACACACACACACACACACACACACACACACACACACACACACACACACACACACACACACACACACACACACACAATTACCCCTCTTCAAAAACTACTGTGAAATTAGGTCCAAACTGGCTCAGTGGTTTAGGAGAAGTGTCAATTGTTGATAGACGACAGAAGACGGACGCCGGAGTACTGGCCTATATAAATTAGCTCATGGAGCTCTAAATGGGAATGAAATGATAAGATTTACAAATAAAAGTTATACGAGTTAAAAAAGTTCGAAAACAGATTAAACCCTTTTCGGGCCCATGTTACCTAGCTTATACTGTGTGTGAATTCTGAACTGACTTTTTTAGTGTGTGTGGAAGTTTTATGCATAAAGAAGTTTTTCAAAATATCAGGTGGGCGAATGAATGCTGAAGATAGAGTACAAGACAAGACAAGATGACCAAGGCACCAGGTGATCTAAGAGTGAGCATGTGATTGGTGGTATACAATATCTCCAGATACGGAATATTTTTCGACGAAAAAAAAACACTTATATTTGTCTTATTTCTGCACGAAAATACATGTTACGAGTACTCATTACAAGCGCCTTGCTGGGACGCTTCTAATGAGTACCCAGAACATCAAGGCCCAGTTGTTCAAAGCGTCGTTAGCTTAACGAGCTCGTTAAGGGTCATTTCGTTAACTGTTTTAGCGGATTCAATATACAATATTCTGATATTTTTTGCTGAAAATAATGTGAGTAGCTTTTGCACTGCAAAAGCTACTCACATTTTTTTCAGCCAAAAATTTCAGCATATTTGCGTATCACTCGATGTTAACGACGTCGTTACCTTTGAACAACTGGGCCCTGTTTTTGTGAGGAAACAAGAAAAATATTATGGGTTACATGTACTCTCCTGGAGCTATTTATAAATATGTACTGAATCCAGGAATTATGTCGCCAAACTAACTGTGTTCAAGCTCAAAGTTCTAAAATGTAAACAATCTTAATACAGTTGAACCTCGTTATCTCGAACTCGCTTATTTCGAATAACCGCTTATCTCGAAGTGAAGATCTGGTCCCTGCCTAAACTTGAAAATCTAATAACAGGTAACAAAATATTGTGGAAAAGAGGAGAAATTGCTCCTAAGGAGCAATTTCTCCTCTTTTCCACAATATTTTCAGTATATCTCTATTTTCAGGAGTCAAATTACATATTCATGTGTGAAATGTGGTTGTTTGAAATAATTTTTTTCCTCAAATTCTGCAAATCCGATATGTCGAGGTACGGATATCTCGAAGTATTTCAGAGAGTCCCTTGGACTTCGAGATAACGAGAGTCGACTGTAATTATGCTTAGGAATACAATGATTTTAAGTGCCGTTTTAACCCATTGAAGACCAGGTATCTGGCAAAAAGTGCTGACCCAGATAAGACGCTGCCGAACGAAATAGCCTGAAATACCTAAACTCGAAAATGGACTCTTCCAATATGAAGTTTTGGGAGAGTTTATTCAGTCTTTAATGGGTTAAGTGCATTGGCAGAGAAGTGCTTGAAACATCCGATTCGCAGACGGCAGAAGTCGCCAGAGATATGTAGGAACTCGGAGGACTAACTTTAAATTGACTGACAGAACAAACAAGGTATACAGAAAGTAAACTGTGCCGGAGAAGACAAAAGTGAGAAGCATGACTCATGTGATTCCGAGCATGAAGGTACCAGGCTACAAACTGTGAAAAGATTCAATACCTAGAATAATCGTATCCGACGAGGGCTTAAAACCAGAGATTCTGTGTAGATTGTAATCTTGTTGTGCACCCTTTGCCCAATGAAAAGAGAGAGAGAGAGAGAGAGAGAGAGAGAGAGAGAGAGAGAGAGAGAGAGAGGGAGACACTTAACAACTTTGATTTTCCATACCTTGCAGACAGAGAGAAAGAGCGAGAGACAGAAACAGAGGGACTCAACAACTCTGATGTTTCATACTCTGTAGACTGAGAGAGAGAGAGAGACAGAGAGAGGTACACGCACACACACACGCACGCACGCATGCACGTACACACACTTAACCTCGATTTTTCATAGCTTGTAGACTGAGAGAGAGAGAGAGAGACAGACAGACAGACAGAGGACATACCTTTGACATGAAGATTATCATCAAAGAGAGTGATCCCACCTTGCGGTATGGCCAACAAGGTTTGACAAACCGGACAAGGAAACGTGCCGTCCTTTCCATGTTTCAATACATGTTCGTCCAAACAGGAGAAACAGACTGTGTCCAGACAAGGTAGAAGTTTTGGCTTCAGATAGGGGCTGCAACACACAGGACATTCATCCATTTTGGCTTAGTAACAGAGTTTCTTCCATCAGTGTATGATTACTTCCCTTTTTAGGATAACTTCCCTTTTAATAATAGCTTTTCTCGTTTATGTTTACTAATCCTTTTTAGGATTAATTTCCTTTTCCATGATTTCTTTCCTTTTTTCATGATTTCTTTCCTTTTTCGTGATTACTTCCATTTTTTGCTATTACTGTCCTTTTTTGTGATTATTTTCTTTTTGTTTTCCTCGCATTGCTGCCTCAACACTTTTACAAATACCGCAGATATTTTACCACATTTACCCTAAGAATTCGTACACCTTAACTCCCTACCATACTTATCCTTAAATTTGAACAAGTCAGTTTTTACAAACCGCTGATGTGTCTAACCATGCTGGATGATTGGCAAACAGTATAGACCCTGATCAGACGCCGCATTCTGTGGCGTCTGATCTAGGTCTACGCTGTTTGGTCAAGCCTCTCTGTCGGAAAATTAGGGTAAATACGGTACCCGTTATATAAACTATTTTCATTTGTTGTCAAGCATGCTTATTCTTAAAGGGAAACGCAAGATTGGTGAAGAATGTATCTGAGATGAAATGTCTTCACAAACCATGGATTTTGATCAAATTCAGATAAAAACGTAGGAAGTTAAAAACGAAGATTTCAGACACATAATCAAGGGCACGCCCATTTTGAATTTAATTAGGCGCAAAACATCTCAAAATATTGAATAAAATCGTCTTTCTGATAGAAAACATTACGGTTTTTAAGCAAAATCCATAAATTCCTACAGGAGAAGTTACATTCACAAACACAGAGGTTGAACATTGTTGCAAATATTTACTAATTTTGCATAATCAGTTATGGCTTTATGACGTCATTAAGTCTCATTAAATAATCAAAATGGCAGCACACATGGAAACAGTTTTGACAAGTTTTTTTCTTTTTTATCCAATTTTGACGAAAGTTACATAAAAATGCACGCTTTGTCAAGAGCATGTACAGTTGACTCCTGTTATCTCGAACTCGCTTATCTCGAATAACCGCTTATCTTGAAGTGCAAATCTGGTCCCTGCCTAAACATGAAAATCTAACAACAGGTAAAAAATATTGTGGAAAAGAGGAGAAATTGCTCCTAAGGAGCAATTTCTCCTCTTTTCCACAATATTTTCAATATATCCCTAACTTCAAGAGTCCAATTACATATATATTTGTCAAATGTGGTTGTTCGAATTATTTTTTCCTCAATTCAGCAAATCTGATATGTCGAGGTACGGATATCTCGAAGTATTTCAGAGAGTCCCTTGGAATTCGAGATAACGAGAGTCGACTGTATCTCCAAGTCAAACATTCTTCACCAGAACCGCTTTTCCCTTTGAAGATGCATACATTCAAATTAGTTTGTTTTACAGATAAATCCATTTAATCATATAAGTTTTAAATTTGCAAAACAATTCTAATACGCCATGCCACTCAGGATTCCAGATTAAATTTCATTTTTTTAACCTGTATGTTCTGCTTTATGAATATTCAATGTTATTAAAATAAGTATTAAATTTCTTTCATTTATTTTGTAAAATACTATACGGTGGTTGAATAACTTTTGTTTTCCTATAAAATGGTTCATTAATTCGGGCCATAATGTGAGAAGACGTACCTACTGACATCTGCGCCTAACGAAGACTGAAATCAGCCTGCTCACCCACGCAATTTGACCAGAGTCTTCATTGTCCGCATGAAGAAACATTGCATCCTTGCCTGTCCAAAATGTGCCCAGTGGAGATTCCGATCAAACTCATTACGATAACACGCCTATTCAAATATATTGAAAATTTCACCACCAAAAAATGAAAATTTTCAGATAAAAAATTCTGATATTTTTCACATTTTTTGCTCAAAACATAGATTGTGGGTACCAACAAGTTATGTTTTTGAGCAGAACTAAGAAAAATAATGTATACCCCTGTAAACCCCAGCTTTACTATATAAAAGTGGGGTTTAAAGGGGTCAGAATTTTATAGGTATGTTTTCGTGATGTGTGCGAATGCGCAGACTGATCTGAATCATCGCTGGGCGCACATGTCCGAAGGTACATATTCTGACGTAGAGCCTCATTTCCAACCTTGTTTTTGTGTTATTTTATTATATCAAAACTACCCCAAGTGTTCGGACAGACAGACATGTGCAAACAATGAACACACAGAGCAGTCACCGCGGAATATGATGTCTTATCGGGGTTTGCACCGTTAGACAGACAGATCAACAGTGGTCAAATGGGCTTGTTAAAGTTTACCACAAGTATGGTTAGGAGGGAATGGTTAAAAATACAGTCGAATCTCGTTATCTCGAACTCCAAGGGACTCTATGAAACACTTCGAGATATCCGTACTTCGACATATCAGATTTGCGGAACCGAGGAAAAAATTAATCGAACAACCATCTGTAACAAGATGAATATGTAATTTGACTCCTAAGTTAGAGATATATTGAAAATATTGTGGAAAAGAGGAGAAATTGCTCCTAAGGAGCAATTTCTCCTCTTTTCCACAATATTTTATTGCCTGTTGGTAGATCTCTGTGTTAAAACAGGGACCAGATCTTCACTTCGAGATAAGCGGTTATTCGAGGTAAGCGAGTTCGAGATAACGAGAGTCGACTGTATTTGGCAAATAAATATGGATTAAGCGAATAAAAATCACTAAAATCGTATGAAAAATGTGTCCATTCAGATCACAATCTCATTAAAGGCTTTTGCATCTGCTGATATACTGGCTGAAGCGGGACCTATATATTTTTGCATGAATGAAGATTGACGGTCTGTAGCACGTGGTAGTATGCAGAGTTAAAAAAAATCAGTAAACGACATTTTGAAATGAGTTTACTTATGTTCCCATGAAAATAGGCATTGACTTTTCATGCAAATTGTCTCTTTAATTTGCATGGAATATCAAAACTTATTTTCTGGGACTAGCGGATTTCGCCAATTTTAGGACAAGTATGGTTAGGAATACTTACTGGCCCCACACTTAAAGTTTTACTTTCTAATCTCACAAAGGGAAAATACCCCTCCTTGACTATATTTCTACACTAAGCAGCCACCCCCTTACCAGTCAGAAACTCTTAAATGCACTACCAAGTCAGATAGAAGTACATTCGACTTGAAAGGATTTTGTGAAATGTAAATCTGTTTTATGTTAGTTCATATATCAGTTAGACTTGAGCCAGTATCGGTAAGAAATTATGGTGTCCACATATTTATTTAAAGTACGGTACAAGGAAAGACAGATAAATGTATGAGAAGGTACTATTGTTCGCAAAACTACTGGCACTGATAACTGCTACAAATAGCTACATGTATGAGAGAAACAGTTCCTTATGGCATACCTGCCAATTGAAACTTCAGATCAGATTGCGTATTCCTTATACTGTAATCAGGGCCTTCTCTATTTACCAAATTATATTCTGTACTATTGAATAATTTTGTTAGCGGACAACGAATGCCCTGGACAGACTGCGCGTGCGCAGTCTGACCAGGGCATTCGATGTTCGCATATAGTATAAGGCCTGTTTTCTCATGTTGCGGTTCGCAAACCATGTAACATGGAAAAAGGGCGGTAGCGCATGCGCAAACAATGAAGAAATAGGTCAGTTTGCGTATTATCGCCGTCTGCAAAGAGACTTTAATTCCTTGTCCAGATTTTGTTTTAATTTTCAGCATTTACGCGAAGAGCGGGGGCCTGTATCTTAGTACGCGTATACGCCGAACCATCGCGGCTCGCATAATTATATAGACCGCCTTAAGGGGAATAAATATACTTTGAGGGGACGCAACCTCGGTCAAAAATTGATTTGCTCCCTTCTGAAACCGGGTCTACTATAGAAGGAAAGAATTTGTTCTCATTTGGGGTCTACACTAAAAGAAAAGAATTCGGTCTCCATGGGAGCAAATTCTTTCCTGTTAGAGTAGACCCCTTTCTGGAAGGGGCTTAATTGTAGTAAAGCGAACAGGAAGTCATAAGTTGTCTCCCTTGTGGAAAATGGCGAAAAATCTATGAAGTGTGTCAATTACCCTGAAACGTGGTGTGGCTCAAGAAATGTCAGTTGATAGGCCAATATAGCTCTGAGATAGTTATTACATAATTAATTACCTTCCGATCCAGTAACAACAGTGTATGTCTACAGAAACAACAATATGTCTTCTGCAATATATTGTGCAAACATGTTTGGAACTATGTACAATTGTAGCAAAAGAAGGTAACTATGACTCGATAGCACACACGTACGCACGCACGCACACACACACATGAACATATATAAAGGGCTGTTCGACAAAGATCAAAACAGAATTGCAAACAGTGTAGACCCTGATGAGATGACTCATAATTAGCCGTCTCATCTAGATCTACATAGTTTGCACAGGATTCTAGTTTGATTTGTTGGACCGGAAGGGTTAAAGGCGCCATATTCCTCAAAAATAGACATTTTTATCCAAGAAAAGTTTAATAAATTGATATATAGTATTAATACGGTCATAAAAAGTGGCATCTGACAGTCTGCAAAACTCTCGATTACGAAAACAAACCTACTCAAATGTACTAAAAATTTTACCACCAAAAATGAAAATTTTCAGATAAAAACTTCTGACATTTTTCATATTTCTGCTCAAAACATAGATTGTGGGTACTCGTTAGAACCGCATCGGCGAGGCGATTCTAACGAGTACCTACAATCTATGATTTTGAGAAATAAGAAAAATAATGTATACCCCTGTAAACCCCAGTTTTACTATATAAAAGTAGGGTTTAAGGGGGTCAAAATTATATAGGTCTGTTTTTCTGATGATTTTTATCGTATCTCTGAATTAATGTTGCCTACATTCAGAGATAGAGAAGCTATATTACAATATTTTGCTCTTAAAATGACACTTCCAACAACAATGAGGATTAATACAAATATTGAGACTTGGACGAGACTTATTCATTCCGAATGAGCTCTCCTACAACTGTTTGGACAGGCCCATTTCAAAAAAGATGACTGCATAAATACAGGATGAAGCTGAATACTGTACAATCATATTGGAAGAACACTTTTCTCCGAATATAAGAATTGACCCCATTAATACATAGGTACATTTGTACATACTATTCAGCTTCATCCTGTATTTATGCAGTCATCTTTTTTGAAATGGGCCTGTCCAAACAGTTGTAGGAGAGCTCATTCGGAATGAATAAGTCTCGTCCAAGTCTCAATATTTGTATTAATCCTCATTGTTGTTGGAAGTGTCATTTTAAGAGCAAAATATTGTAATATAGCTTCTCTATCTCTGAATGTAGGCAACATTAATTCAGAGATACGATAAAAATCATCAGAAAAACAGACCTATATAATTTTGACCCCCTTAAACCCCCTACTTTTATATAGTAAAATTGGGGTTTACAGGGCTATATATTATTTTTTTCTTTTTGCTCGAAAACATAGATTGTTGGTACTTGTTAGAACCGCCTCGCCGAGGTGGCTCTAACGAGTACCCACAATCTATGTTTTGCGCAGAAATATGAAAAATATCAGAATTTTTAATCTGAAAGTGGTAAAAGTTTGAGTATATTTGAATAGGCATGGTTTCGTAATGTTTATAATTAGACATTACCATTTGACCGAAAATACTTGGACATCGCCATTTCCTACCGTACTTGTCCTAAAATTTTGAACGTCCATTTGACTACCTGTTGACATCACGAAAACATGCTTAGTAATTTTGACCCCATTAAACCCCACTTTTATACAGTAAAACTGTGGTTTACAGGGGTTTACATTATGTTTTCTTGTTTCTGCTCAAAAACGTAGATTGTGGGTACTCGTTAGAACCGCCTCGTCGTGGCGGTACTAACGAGTATCCACAATCTATGTTATGAGCAGAAATATGAAAAATATCAGAGTTTTTTTATCTGAAAATTTTCGGTTTTTGGAGGTGAAATTTTCTATATATTTGAATAGGCGTGTTTTCGTAATGGATGCGTCTAAAATTGCTGGGTGACTGGCAAACAGTACAGACCATGAATAAACTATAGACCATGACCAGCCGCCGCGCTCTGCGCATATGATATGGATCTACACTGTTTGCCCAGCTCTGTCCGAACATCTAGGGTATATACGGTAATCAGTTATCACACGTGCATATAATTTCGGTGCCGAAAACACTTCCTTCTTTAATCACATGAGATCTGGTATACGCTGTTTACTTGCGTCGTTAGCTTGTTCTTTTTTTTTTTTTTTACTCAATCTCTGTATTTATTATGTTTATTCTCACAAACCATAAACAGAATTCTTATTCAACGCCACGTTAACCCATTTACGTCGAATGGACTCCTCTACCATAACTCTTTGGGTAGGCCCATTTCTGGTTAGTTTTTATTATTATCATGTTTCGTAGGAATTTCTGAACTAAACGTAAACAGTGTAGATCCTGATCAGACGCCGCAGAACGCGGCGTCTGATCAGGGTCGACAGTGTTTGCCAATGTCCCTTTTATGGGACGCTAGGCTTAAAGGGGTCAAATAATAAAATAATAATAGTAATAATAATATAACATTAATAATAACAATATTAATAATTATAATAATAGTAATAATAGTAATAATGATATAACATTAATAATAATAATAATAATAATAATAATGATAATAATAATAATAATAAAACAATTCTGCGAAATGCCATAGGCCATTTTCTGTCGTGAATAGTCTTCATGTTGGGATGGATTTTTACGGCCAGTCAACACTGTAAAGGTTATATTGAGTCGGTCAGTTAACCTACCATACTTTTTCCTTGGCAGACTTGTCCTCTAAGCGGTTAACCGGTAGCTGTGCAGATACCTTCATCAGTAAGGGTCAACTGTCCTTCTAGAATATGCGGAAGGGGCAGAACATTACGAAAACACGCCTATTCAAATATATAGAAAATTTCACCTCCAAAAACTGATAATTTTCAGATAAAAAACTCTGATATTTTTCATATGTCTGCTAAAAATATATATTGTGGGTACTCGTTAGAACCGCCTCGGTGAGGCGGTTCTAACGAGTACCCACAATCTATGCTTTTGAGCAGAAATAAGAAAAATAATGTATACCCCTGTAAACCCCAGTTTTACTATATAAAAGTGGGGTTTAAGGGGGTTAATAATCTATAGGCATGTTTTCGTGATGATGACCGTAGAAAAAATATATCATGATCAATCTCCACTAAAGTTATGTGACCTTGGATTCAAACTTGCGACTCCTTGCAGTCAGACACGCTACGGGCGACGCTATAAAGTCTTCAATTCATTTGAACCACAATGCTGTATTTAGAACCACAATATTGTATTTATTTATTATTATTGACTGCTATATTTGTCTAACTACCAGCAATAAATGGTATAAAAATCAAAGGGCAGTATATGAATAAGTCAACATTTCCGACAATCAAGTATATGAATGGGTCCGTTTTTTTTCAAAGGCCAGGTATATGAATGGGATAGGTTTCGAAATACTGGCTCGCACACCCGTACCACATATACACCCAAGTTACCGCTTCCCCCCACTCCCCCACATCCCGAGTTTAAACCAAATCCTGTTTTCTTGGAAAACTAAGAAAAATATTTCAAAATGTTACCCAGAGAGTGGTAAAGGTACGTAAATATAGACGACAACGTTCAGGTACTGGCTCAGAGACCTAAAATCATGATGATTCCTGTTTATCATGCATGATAAGCAGGTATCGACTTCTAAACTTATCTAGCGTTATCTTATATACAGATGGTCTATTTCAGTCATAATTTATAAAGACATATGCATGTTTAACAAGTCTGCCGCGACGAGTGAAAAAAGTACCCATTCATAGACTTGATTCGCGCTGTCTAACTATAGACTAAACATTTCGAATATAGACCCAGCGGGCACATGACGTTAATACAACGTCGCTTCAACGTCGATGCAACGTTGCATCGACGTTGAGCCGACGTTGTATAAACGTCATGTGCCCGCTGGGGACTTACAAAGCCTGGTGATCTTGTAACTGAAATACTATAATTTCAGTAACTGGGGTGGGGGGGGGGGGGGTAAATTCCTATATATGGCAGAGTATGGATGTGCGTGCCGAATGGCCCCCTTTTTCAGCGCTGTCAAGTATATGATTGGCCCCTTTTTTTCTGCAAAAAGTATATGATTGGCCCCATTTTTCTGGATTAGTATATGAAAGGCCCACTTTTCTGATGTATCCCGGTACATTGCACATATTTTTCGTTCAGATATTTTTGGAGGCTACTTGTTCTCTTGGTATTCAATGAATAGACTGCTATGTCTATCTACCAGCAATAAATGGGTACAAAAATCAAAGGGCAGTATATGAATGGGTCAACATTTCAGACGATCAAGTATATGAATGGGTCCGTTTTTTCAAAGGCCAGGTATATGACTGGGGTAGGTTTCGAAATACTGGCTCGAACACCCATACCACAATTACCCCCAAGTTACCTCCCCCCCTCCCCACCCCGCGAGGTTTTATTCTTAGGACAAGTAAGGTAAGGAGAAAAGGGGGTACTAATGGTATTTCCAATGATGTCAGACTGCGCATTATGCGCAGGCGCAGAACGATCTGAGACTGCACTGTAGTGCGAAAAAGGCACCTTTTAATCTGCACAGGTTCAAATCTTCCTAGCCGACTGATAAAATAACTTACAATAAATCACTGTATTGTACATGTATATGTACTCTTTGGTGTGTTTACTGGGGAGGAATATAACCGAGCCTGAGAACCGAGCTCCCGCGGTCGAGTTATTGAGTTCAACAGATCTCTCTTGGAGAATTAAATAAACGTCAAAAAGATTGCCTTTGGAAACAAAAAAACACACAACGGATAAGAAAATGGGAGTCTCGGTTTTATTGAGACTTTCCATTAGCAGTAATTAAGTTTGCAACACTGCTTACGCCCTCTAGCGTATACATGAGCAGAACTCCATTTTCAAATATACCACAATGGGCCCAATGATCTCAAAGGAAATATAATTTTTGCACTATAATGAGCACCCGAGAGTTTGAGCTATGGAGTTCAATGAGCTCCCGCGGCCGAGCCATAGAAATCTCTCTCTCTCTCTCTCTCTCTCTCTCTCTCTCTCTCTCTCTCTCTCATTCTCTCTCCACACAGTTGTTTCTTTTTTGTCCTTGTATGTACCGTATTCACCCTAAGTATTCAGACAGACAGGACTGAGCAAACAGTGTAGACCCAGATCAGACATTACGAAAACACGCCTATTCAAATATATTGAAAAATTCACCTTCAAAAACTGAAAATTTTCAGGTAAAAACTCTGATATTTTTCATATTTCTGCTCAAAACATAGATTGTTGTACTCGTTAGAACCGCCTCGACGAGGCGGTTATAACGAGTACTTACAATCTATGTTTTCGAGCAGAAATAAGAAAAATAATGTATACCCCAGGCCTGTAAACCCCAGTTTTACTATATAAAAGTGGGGTTTAAGGGGGTCAAAATTATATAGGCATGTTTTCGTGATGCGCAGCGAAATACATCGTCTGATCATGGTCTACACTATTTTCTACGCAGCCATCACTTTTTAGACACAGCATGATGCAGCCTACTCGTAAAAATTTAGGAAAAATATGGTTATAGTAGTTAAGAAGTTCCAATACTTTGGGTAACTATGGTAGCACACTGGTTCGTACGACTCTTTTACATGTAATCATGTGATTTGCAGCTTGCAAAGGGGAGCCTTTTTTCCATATTCGAACAGCCACGGCCCAGACCAGTCTGCGCATCCATGCAGTCTGAGCAGGACTTCGTTTTCGTCTACCATACATTCAGGAAAAAAGTAAAATACTAATTTCTCACAGAAAGTTACGAGCTGTTATGGGTTAAAACGGAACTGTAATTTTCCTACGGCTCTATTTCGGGACGGAGCGGGGGTGGGGGGGGGGAGGAGGGGGTGGGGTGGGGTGGGGGGGGGGTTGGTTGAGGCCAAGGTGTCGTGTATCGCATCTGATACTGGTTTACAGTTTGGGCAAGGCCTGCTATCTTTGTAGCAGGTAAGGGTAGAGTGGGAATGTTTTTTTTCTTCTGTTTCTTTACTTTCATTCATTTTCCTCTTTCTCCCCTGTCCCTCTTTTTCATCTCCTCTACTATCTCTCTTCTCCCTTTCTCTGAGAGACGACAGAAAATGACCCACAGGGGTTTACGTGTCGTTAAACCCCATTACAAACAAAGCTATATTTCGGCGAGTAACGAGCTGTCACGGAATATTACGAACCTGTTAAATTTTACTTCGGAATGTTTCCAAATCTTAAGACGATTTTTCAATTTTTGCGAACTGATTTTTCGCGGTTATTTCTTAAATGTTAGTTTTGATAAAAACTATCTAAGATAAAAGTTGTAGAGAAAGACAAGGGTCCACATCTCCAAAAATTCCCAAGGACGTAACATTGAGCAGTTTTGCTGTACACTGATGGAGATTTTCAAAAATTACGAAAACACGCCTATTCAAATACTGTATAGAAAATTTCATCTCCAAAAACAGAAAATTTTCAGATAAAAAACTCTGTAATTTTTCTGCATATTTCTGCTCAAAATATAGATTGTGGGTACTCATTAGAACCGACTCGGCGAGGCGGTTCTGACGAGTACCACAATCTATATATTGAGCAAAAATATGAAAAATAATGTATACACCTGTAAACCCCAGTTTTACTATATAAAAGTGGGGTTTAAGGGGGTCAAAATTATATAGGCGTATTTTCGTGATGATCGTAAAATTCAGCAATTATTAATACCCATGTGCACTTTCCGGTAATGTATACTATTAGTAGCAGATCATCGCTTTATACTTGATATTTCACTGTTATTTATAAGCATTCATTTAACCTTGACTTTAATTTAATTCAGAGCCTAGATAAGCAGATTATCTAACTGTGTTTTCCTTTTATTCTTTAACAAAACTTGCACACTAGAACTTTTTAGACAAATCTCAATTAGCAGTACTTATGGTGTTTCAGAAAGGTGAGCTAAGATACATAAATATTTTTATTTCTAAATCATTAATTTTATCTTGGTTTCAGGCAATCGTTGAGGTTGATAGGGGCGAGCTGTTCGACTTTTTATTTTTACGGTATTTCGGAAACTTATTGAGTCTTCATCTGGACCTGAGGTTATAAAACATTTTTCGTGCGCAACTCAGCTGAGCATGTAATTTTTCTCTGCTTATAAATATGAAAAAGTTGGCATTTTCATATTCATTAGCAGAGAAATTGTCATGCTCAGCTATGTTCAGCAAGAAATAATTTGCAACTGATAATAATTTGAGATTTTATTAGCAGCACAAATTTCATGCGAAGCTAAATTGAGTATTGGATGTTTTTATTACCTCTGGGCCTTGTTATTGTAAAACTTATGGATATATTCAACATTAAACCTCCCTTAACTGCGGGCGCCTGTCTCCCTCCACAACGTTTATCGAAGATTTTTTTTTTTTTTTGTATATATAGACATGTGTTTATAAAAAAAAAAGTTATCGCAAAAATTCAGTTTGAAAAAGTAAAAAAAAAAAAAAAAAAAATTTTTTTTTTTTTTACTTTCAAATAATGAATGCTATAGAGATTTTACGAATCCGTTTTCTTATTGCTGACTCCTGTAGATTGTAACATCAGGTCCGCTGATATTGTAAATAAATTAGTCTATCAAAGCAAACCTGCGAACACGTTCATGAGTTATTCATATTGATGGTAAAATACGTTAGCGTTTTGTCAATAAGTCGATTGGCTGGTCATAACCGACTTGTTTAAAACAGTGTAACGACAGCATACAGGAGTAAGGGATTAACAATTTGCCAGGTTGTATATTATTTGTCAGTTCTGTGAGCAATTTTCGTATTCCGGAGAGTTTGCACTAATGTAATCTCAGCTTGAAGAGCTCCACGAAATTACTCGCGGAAAACAAACTATTAGGTAATTTGCTAGTTTATTTGACCATTGTAGTTTTGAATTGTAATTTCTTGCAAAACTGCCTTGTTTTTGTCAGAGATTTCCAGCACCGTAACAGCGTTTTAAAATATATTAACTTTGATATACGAACAGTTTGTTTGTGTAAATTCTTAGTATTAAAATTTGACCAAATCATTACACATTAAATATCGTGATTTCCCACGCTTTTTGATAAGGGTCTGAAGTTGATTTTTTTAAGTCTCTAAAGCGCACCGATGACCTAGAAGTGGCTGTGGCGTAGGACGTGAATCGTGAATAAGAGCAATGCAATTAGCTAAATTCCTGATTAGCCTGCGCATTAGTACAGCTTGAACAAGTCCATTGTTGTACAATACTACCCTATGTATTTGGAAACCTTAAATGAAATGTACATGTACACTTTCTGGAAGGATAACTCTGTTAAAACTGTTTTACCTCCCTTCTAAAAAGGGGGTCTACGCAGAAGGGAAAAAAAATGCTCCCAGTTGAAAGGCGTCTACTCTAAAAGAAAATAATTCGCTCCAAATCGGAGCACTTTTTTAAACAGAAGATCCATTTTCAGTAGGGCAGTGGAAGCAAAGCATTTTTTTTTTTTTTATCGACCATAGTAATTTCCTTGAGGTAGTTGTCCACGTGATTATCAATCTGACCAATGTAATCAAATCGCGCGTTAGACGAAATCCGGGTAACGGTTGTTTATTGCCGCGATATTCTAGTCGCTGTGACGTCAGAGTGCTGTTGATAGAGGGTTATCTGTAAAACCTGGACTGGAGCATTTTGGACATTGGCAAACAGTGCAGATCCGGATCAGACGCCGCAGAACGCGGCGTCTGATCAGGGTCTTCACTGTTTGCTTAAATTACAAAAAAGTTATGTGTTAAATGAAACAGTCTCAAGTCCCCGTTGAGGACCATTTTCCCAGCCTACACACAGAGTCAATCGACCCAACAGTGCTGTCAGTGCTTTGATTATATTTTAGTATAGACTCCTTTTCAGAATAGACTAGTGTTTCTCTTGTCAAAATGGCGAAACATCTATTAAGCGTATACAGTCTTCTTAAGAAAAAAACTTTGGAGTACTTTTCATTCAGAAGTGAATATATCACCTTTCAAAAGACATACAAGGGAGGCAAATTCTCTTCAGCTATAGTGGCCTCCCTTTAAAAAGAGAAGCACAAACTTACAGCTTAGATTGCTTCCTCTTTGAGATGTATTTATCTGCCTTAAATGAAATACTCTCTTTGTTTCAGAATGTCTTTAAATACTTTTGTGGAACTGAACTGCGATTAAACTGGATCTTAAACCAACATAACTGGTAATTTTATATTCTCTAGTTGAAAAGATGATATAAAGGACAAGATGAACCAAACATCCTTTCAAAGCAAGAATTTCCTGTGTGGAGCGAATGTAACAATAAGAAGGGACAACGAAGCAACATTTACTGAGTAGCTATTTTTTTTATTTTATCTTTTTTGTTCCTAATTCAAACCGATTGAATGTAACAGCTCATGACCAGAATTGTACAGTCATTTGAACGGTTTTGTATTTTCTTTATACTAATACACAAAAGATAACCTAGGCAATGACACTCAAAGGAAGATTAAAGTTCAAAATGCGTATGTGCATTGTGTCTTCATTATGTGTAGTCGCATTATTGACTATCATATATGAAATCGCAGCATTTTGTACTCTTGATGAAATCAGCTTGAGACAGACAGTGGTACAAGAAGCGGCCGTACAGCCACATAGTAATGTGCGTAAGTTAGACGCCTTGAAGACTGCACAAGATAAACATAATTTGGATACTGTACATTCTGATAAAGTTCTTCATGAATTTCAAGGAATGGAAGAAGCAGATATAGATGAACTAGTTAAATCAAATGTTATAAATACGGTCCATTATGTCTGGTGTTCTAATAAATCAATAGAATTTTCACAGTTTCTTGGAATTCTCAGCATCTGGAAAATACTCAGACCTGACATTTTGGAATTTCATCATCAATTTCCCTTAACATCTGACAAGTACAATGATTGGTTCGAAGAGTTACAAAAACTTATACCCGGATTTGTTGCAAAGCCACTTCCAAAACACTGGGATGGAGAGGAAAAGGGGTGTGGTTTTTGGTTTGGATTGGCTGTTGTTGATGACAGAGGTGGGATATTTGTTGCCAATGATATTGTCTTGACAAAAGACATTCTAAAGTTAAAAGAAAAAGAATTTTCTGTTGTTTTCATGGACAAGAATTCCAAATCTGAACCAGAGGTAGCTGTAGCTATGGGAAACCATCATGAACATAATTTAAGGCAATTAATTAAACATTTTGGAATGGACTACGATACAACTGGACACACTGTTTGCTCAAATATAGGTAATAATCCAAATCAAACAGACTTTGGCGTTTGTATAGTGATCGAAAGTGGCATTCATCCAAAAGATATTTGGACCATGGAGTCACATTTTGGTGCTCTTACCAGGAACTTATTATACGGTTCAAAGAGTTTTAAGAGAGCACGACCGGCTCTACCAGGATACATTCCAAAAATTGTTCATTATGTTTGGTTTGGTACCAAAGAGATGAGTTTTATTATGTATCTTAGTATGCTAAGCACACTTTTCAATCTAAATCCGGATGCTGTTCTTATTCATGGAGATGGGGGTTTACATGGCAAATATCTTGATCTTGCAAAGAGAGATAAAAGAGTGAAAATTATAAATCGAGAGAGGCCATTGCATATATTCGGAAAGCAATTGCTGTATAGTCAACATAGAAGTGATATTGTCAGGGCAGAGGTTTTACTGAAGTATGGTGGTATTTATATGGACTGGGACGTCTTGTGGTTGCGCAATCCCGATATCCTCATCAAAAAGGGATATGACGCAATAGCTAATTATGATCACATGCCACAACCAGGATTTCCTTACACAATAAATTTAGGCGTATTAATGGCAAAGCCTAAGTCAACGTTTGTCAAGCGATGGCAGGATGCTCTAATTAATTATAGGTCGGAAGATTTTCTATATAACGCTGTTGAACTGCCTTATAAAATCTATGAAAAATATCCGGAGTACTTACATATCGAAAAAAGACTACAAGTTATGTGTTTTCGTTTAAAGTGTCATCCTACATTTCATCCCAATTTTAGATCGTTTATGGAAGATCAGCCGTTTGATTGGAAGGTAGATGTATATTCAATACATTTTACTTATCCGGATCCGCCGGAATTTCAGTCTGCAGAAAGTTGTAAAAATGGCACAGGACGCTTTGCTGAGATGGGCAAATTCATACTTCAACACGAAAATAAACTCACAAAGTTATAAGCTTATTAATGTTTAAAGCGCTAAGCAGAATTTGTAGTGGGCGACATTTAATTTTTATTTTTCGTATAAAATAAAATGTCTTGACATTCATTTTAAAAGTGCTGCAAATGTGATTGGCGCTTTAAGGGTTAAATATTTCAATTGCACCGTCTGAAAAGGAAACTCGATGGGGACAAAGGAGATAGAAACATTTTATCCCAGGAAAATGTTCAGAAGCGTCAGTACAATAGAGGATGGTCAGAAAATATCCGGACGTTTTGCTCTAAAAACAGCTAAATATTTGTCAAAAGTTTTTTTTTTTGTTTTTTTTTTTTTGTTTTTTTTTAAGTATTCTATACTCACGTCTCTACACTTTTGCATTCTTCATGGGAGCGTTTCTATTCTCTTTAAGCAAACACGCCTATTCAAATATACTGAAAATTTTACAACCAAAAAAGGAAAATTTTCAGATAAAAGAAATCTGACATTTTTTCATATTTCTGCTCAAAACATAGATTGTGGGTACTCGTTAGAACCGCCTCGGCGAGGCGGTTCTAACGAATACCCAAAATCTATGTTTTTGAGCAGAAAGAAAAATAATGCATACCCCTGTAAACCACAGTTTTACTATATAAAAAGTAGGGTTTAAGGGGTCAAAATTACATATTTTCGTGATGTCTCTGCACACCATAAAGTAGACCTACTGCTGAAGTACCGATTGAAACACGAAATCAAAGCCGCCCTGATCTCATATTTCTTTCCAGTGAGTATTTGTTTTAGGTTTTGAAACAAATAAAAGTCGCAGTGGGCAAGGTCTTGGCTGTATGGCGGGTGGGACAACACTTGCCATATGTAGGAGTTCTTAATTTCTACTGTAGATGAGGCAGTATAAGTAAGAGGGGACACTCTCATGCAAAAGAAGAACGTTTTCTGGGTTAGCCTGTTTTTTTTTTTTTTTTTTTTTGTTGTTTTTTTTTTAGAATTAGTTCTGCATAGTAGCTAACAATCACAGTTTGACTTTTTGGCATTAAACGAGCCATCATTATTCCACGTGAATCCCAAAAAGCAACCCTGTCAGCAGATGGAATCAGCTTAAACTTCTAGGGAGGTAAGGGAACGGCTCGTTTCCATTGTTTTGACTGAGATTTTGTTTCAGAGTCAGCATAATGAACCCATATTTCATCCCCAGTGACAATATAGTCCAAAAACTTATTTTCATCATGGTAAAAACACCCCGAATGTTCTTTTGCTATGGTCAACCCAGATGCCTTTTGGCCATCTGTCAGCTGTTTCGGCACCTACCCAGTACTTACCTTGCTCATACCTATTTGTTCCTGTAAAATCTGATGTGCGGACGCTTTACCGATGCTAAACTGATTACCTACATTCTGAAATGTCATTCTGCTACCTTGGTTGACAAACAAAACCTCAACATTCACCACCATTACATCACTGCCTCAGACGGTTTTGTTTTTTGATTGTGTTGGGTTTTAACGACACGTCAACCCTTGTAGGTCATTTTGTGTCGTCTCCCAGAGAGGGAGAAAAGAGATAGAAGAGATAGTAGAGGAGATGAAAGAGAGGAACAGGGAAGAAAGAGGAACAGGAATGAAAGGGAAGAAACAGAAGAAATAATAATAAAAAGAAATCCCCTCTACCCTTACCTGCTACAAGGATAGCAGGCCTTGCCCAACTGTAAGCCAATATCAGTTGGGCGCCCCGGTGACGTAAGATTCACAACACCTTCGCCACACCCGACCGCTTCAGACGGTCTCTAGGTTGTAGGATTGTCCCTCACGCTTGTCCTGCCGTGCCCTAAACCTACAAGGCTGCATGA
This sequence comes from Anodontia alba, assembly GCA_964016985.1. NCBI lineage: Eukaryota > Metazoa > Mollusca > Bivalvia > Lucinida > Lucinidae > Anodontia > Anodontia alba. The sequence goes on along the minus strand of OZ024837.1, from coordinate 40,796,218 downwards.
GATATCAAGGCTTTAGAAAAAAAAAAAAAAAAAAAAAAAAAAAACAAACAAACAACAAAACAAAAAAAAACAACAACTTTTTTCTGCAACCTTTGAAAAATGAAGCAAGGCTTTTCAACCTCAAAAAGCAGAAATTTTATAACAGTTCTCTGTTCCTCCACCTACAGTCGAACCTCAATGGCTCGAACATCTTTGGGACCATGATAATTCGTTCGAGACATGGTTAATTCGAGCCACTGAGGGTTAATCATGGCACCAGTTCAGGAAGCAAATAGCGATAATTTAGGGAACTCTTTTCGATTTTCTACATAGCGATTGTATGTTGAGTGTACTCATTAGAATCGCCTCGAGGAGGCGATTCTAATGAGTACACACAACATACAATTTCACGATAAAATAAGAAAATTTCCTTAAATATTTGTTTTCTTGAGCTGTCGGAAGAATTTCGTAGGGACTCAAAAACGAGTTCGAATTAGCAATGGTAAACGAGCCATCGGTGTTCGAGCCATCAAGGTTCGACTGTACTTTGTTTACATGTAAATACTCATACACACTTAAGTCTCACTGAAAATAAACTGATCGTATTATAAGCGATAAAACTTAGTTTTCGTTCATGTATATTAAAGTCGAACTTCGATGGCTCGAACCTCTTTGGGACCATGAAAATTTGCTCGAGACAGCGGTTGTTCGAGCCACGGAAGGCTACTATTGGTGCCACACCAGGAGGCATAATGGAGATAATTGGAGGATATCTTTTCGGTGTTCTATATTCTAAATGTATGTTGTGTGTACTCATTAGAATCGCCCCGTATATCGTATTTTGAGGAAATCCCTGCGGACTCAAGAACGTGCTCGACCCATCCATGGTAAACGAGCCATCGGTGCTCGAGCCATTGAAGTTCTACTGTATGTGTGGGTAGCTGCACATGGAAAGACAAAAGTTAAAACAATTTCTGTTTTTGGTGGGTACAAAGCCTTGCCACTTTTTACAAAGGTTCCAGAAAAGATTTTTTTTCTAAAGCATGCATATCCCGTTTAACCGTTTACAACCTGGCTTCACAGTTTAGGGAGGGTAGCCCAGACCTTGCCCCGCCCCCAACCTGCGATTTTTTTCCTTTCCATAACATATAAATATGGCTTTGATTTCAGCTTTTATTTCATGGTTTGCAGGGGGGAAGGGAGATACAAAAACTCCGCAAAGATTGCAAAAATGTATAGACGTAGGTGGGGAATATTTTGAAAAAAGAATAAACAAAATTTCGAAAATATATTTTATCGTTTTATTTTGTGTGTAAGCGCAAGAAGTCCGAATATTTACCGACCGCCCCTCTTAGGTCTAGATAGGAGGGTCATCAAGAAAAATATACAGTCGACTCTCCTTTACTCGAGGTCTAGGGGACTCTCGGAAATACTTTGGGATATCCGAACCTCGACATATCAGATTTGCAGAAAAAATAAATCAAGTAACCACATATCACAAATGAATATATAATTTGATTCCTAAAGTCAGATGTATATTGAAAATATTGTGGAAAAGAGGAGAAATTGCTCCATAGGAGCAATTTCTCCTCTTTTACACAATATTTTGTTACCTATTGTTAGATTTCCATGTTAAAACAGGGACCAGATTTTCACTTCGAGATAAGCAGTATTCGAGATAAGCGGTTTCGAGATAACGCGAGTCGACTGTATGTCTCATCTCTCCACAAAAGCATACGTTGTAAAAACTCATTAGAAACGCCTCGCAGGGTTCTTTCCTGTGTTTGGGGTTCCCAAGAGCAACCTTAATAGATTATAATTCACCAACAGTCACTTGCTTAACACGTTTCGCTGAATATACGAGTACATGTAGCACTATGATTGTGTGCAATCATTTTGAACTGTCCTTTTCTGTTTTTGATCCACAACACGCGAAAACGTACTTTCTCACATGCGCGCTAAGCGAATATTCGGATCAACCTGCGCATGCGCGCAGTCTGATCAGAATCTTCACTGGGCGCTTTTTGGATAGACAATGATGCAAACTTTCGTCATGCAGACAACGAAGACTCTGATCAGACTGCGCGGATGCGCAGGCTGATCTGAATCTTCGTTGGGCGCACATGTCAGAAGGTAGGTTTTCTCATGTAGCAGTACATATATTTCCAGTACACTATTGCTTGTATATAACGATGCGTTTCTTAAGAAGGGTTTTTCCGTCTGCCTGTTTCACAATGGACTCTATGGAGAGTGTCGTTTCCTTACGACCTCGGTTAGGATATTTTACAAACACCGAGTAGCCATCGCCTATCCCGTACTTCCCGAAGTCCTAAAGAAAAAAATATAACTAATGACAAGAAACAAAATGAAAATAATGATCATTATAATAGCGAGCATAGTCTGTGATTCGCCTGCTGCTATTGGGTTGGCGAACTGCGTAGGGTAATAGCCCCTATCGACACATATATAAAATGGCTATAAAAAGGTTAACAACATACAATAGCCCTCATCGACACACACACAGAATAGTAGGGCAAACCAATATATACGCTATAGCAATCACAATGTGATTGTGTAAGGCTGGCACGATTAATCGGATAATGATTAATTGATCAATAAATTCCACAGAAATGATTATCATTACGGATTTTGCTAATAATCGATCATTTGATTTCTGTGTTTGCCACTTTACCGTATTTAACCTTAGTATTCAGACACCTCAGTTCCTTACCATACATAATCTAAAATTTGAACAAGCGTAATTTACTACCCATTGTTGTGTCTAAAACTAACTGGATGTGTGGCAAACAGTGTAAACCTTGATGAGACGCCGCATCTCATCAGGGTCTACACTGTTTGCTCAGGCCTGTCTGACCGAATACATGCAATAAAGTATAACATATGGTAAGAGTCATGCTCAGACAGGTAAAATTATGACCAAATCTTCAGCGATTACTAATCGATTATCGATCCCAATGGCAGGACTGACAATCGATTATTTTTTCAGCTCCGATTAGCCAGCCTTAAATCACATGGTTGCTTGTGACTGAGCTACTCATTGAAGAAGCTTGAATAAGAAAGAACTTATAGTGACCGTTTATGGAAATGGCTGTCTTACTCTGTGATGTCAGTGCTGATTGTACAAGCTGCATATATGTTAACGTCAAATCATTAGTGTGAATTTCGACTAAACGTACCACTGATGGAAGCAACCATGTTAAATACATGCATTGCTTCCAATAATTTGGTCGTTCATTCTTGAAAATTTATGAACCATGCAGTCCACAATACTATGACTCGAATTATGTTGTTATGGCAGGAAGTCGAAAATTAAAAACGACACTGGTTTATGGTGACTTTTTTATGGCGACTAGTTGCTCGGCCGTCGTGCAGTTACTGAGGTGGTGCCGGTATCTACACTAGTCGCCAGAATGGAATTAATTTTACGCACACCCAGGCAAAATCTTGACAAAGTCTCCCTAGTATTGCTTCCAAAGTAGGGTTTTCTTAAAAGAAAAGAATTTGCTCCCAAAGGGAAGGGAGCAAATTCTTCCCTTTGAGAGTAGCCACTATTTAGGAAGCTATAAATTCTTTCCCTAAAGATCAGCCTACATAATAAAGAAGCAAAATATGTTATTACAGTCGAACCTCAATGGCTCGAATATCTTTGGGACCATGGAAATTCGTTCGAGACATGGGTAGTTCGAGCCACTGAGGGTTAATCATGGCACCAGTTCAGGAAGCAAATAGCGATAAGATAGGGAAATCTTTTCGATTTTCTACACAACGGTTGTATGTTGAGTGTACTCATTAGAATCGCCTCGATGAGGCGATTCTAATGAGTACACACAACATACAATCACACGATAAAATAAGAAAAAAAAATCTCTAAATATTTGTTTCCTTGAGCTATTGGAAGGATTTTGTAAGGACTGAAAAATGAGTTCTAATCATCCAGGGTAAACGAGCCACCCGGGTTCGAGCCATTGAGGTTATACTGTATTTGTTTGTTTTTTATTTGTGTTGGTCATAAAGCAAAATATGTTATGTTTTGTTTGTTTGTTTGTGTTGGTCATAATGCAAAACATGTTATAGTTTGTTTGTTTGTTTGTTCGTTTATTTGTAATGGTCATGAAGCAAAGTATGTTATGGTTTGTTTGTTTGTTTGTTTGTTTGTTTTGATCACATTACGAAAACACGCCTATTCAAATATGTAGAAACCCTCACCTCTAAAAACTGAAAAGTTTTCAGATAAAAAAAACTCTGATATTGTTCATATTTTTGCTTAAAACATAGATTGTGGGTACTTGTTAGAACCGCCTCGGCGAGGCGGTTCTAACGAGTACCCACAATGTATGTTTTTGAGCAGAAATAAGAAAAATAATGTATACCCCTGTAAACCCCAGTTTTACTATATAAAAGTGGGGTTTAAGGGGGTCAAACTTATATAGGCATGTTTTCGTGATGATGAAGCAAAATATGTTATGGTTTGTTTGTTTGTTTGTTTGTTTGTTTGTGTTGAGGTTTCACAGCCAAGTCAAACCATTAGGTTCATGTCGAGCAGAGTCAGTTTCCCTAACCACACTTTTTTCTGGACAGGATATGTGATGTTTGTTCATGCCTCTTTATTGCAAATACAGTACACTCTCGTTATCTCGACTTCGCTTATCTGATATAACCGCTTATTTCGAGGTGAAATTCTGGTCACCGATTTTAACATGGAAATCTTAACAACAGGTAACAAAATAGTATGGAAAAGAGGAGAAAGGGCTCCCGTGGAGCAATTTCTCCTCTTTTCCACAATATTTTCAACACATCTCTATCTTCAGGAGTCAAACTACATATTCATTTGTGGAATGTGATTGTTCGATTTATTTTTTCCTCAATTCTGCAAATCTGATATGTCGAGGTACGGCTATCTCGAAGTATTTCAGGGAGTCCCTTGGACTTCGAGATGAGAGTCGATTGTTACGTTATTTGTTACTTATATTACTCACATGCATAATATGCGTAATGACAGCTACGCCTTTGTACAGTCAGTGTCAGACATGTAAAAAAAAAAAAAAACTAGTTAGATGCTAGGCTCACACGTAGGCAGTGCCTATTTTAATAACATTAATAAAACAAAACAAAACTCATTAAATACGTCACAAGAAAGAAATCCTCGGAAACGCCGTGATAGGTGGTCGCTAAAATAAGATCTTAATCTTGATAAAAAAATGTGATTAACTGTTCTATTTTGCGTTGTTAACATTGAAATTATCATTTTCTTTCCGCTAAATTATCACTGAAAGTATCACTGATTGTATAATTATTGATACATTACGTTTCGGATGTCTGTCAAGACATTTGGAAGAAATTCTTCCGTCATTTTAATGTTTCGTAACCATACAAATGTAAAAATAGAGAAAAGAAAAGAAAAAAAAAAATGGAACAAAAATATCCATGACGAAAACATGCCTATATAATGTTGACACCCTTAAACCCCACTTTTATATAGTAAAACTGGGGTTTACAGGGGTATATATTATTTTTCTTATTTCTGCTCAAAAACATAGATTGTGGGTACTCGTTAGAACCGCCTCGCCGAGGCGGTTCTAACGAGTACCCACCATCTATGTTTTGAGCAGAAATATGAACAATATCAGAATTTTTATCTGAAAATTTTCATTTTTGGTGGTAAAATTTTCGGTGTTTTTGAATAGGCGTGTTTTCGTAATGCCTTGAAGGCAAATGTATACGCATTGAAATAAAACAATTTTGTGTTAATATGAATAACGAATATTTTCTTGATTTTGCACCTGTCAGCTTTGTAGACCAAAAAAGTTTACATTGGCTCCGGGCATTGATTACCTATCTCTTTATAGTGTCAATCTCTTTTTACTGCCACACGCCCTCGAGGACATTCTTGGCAAGTCAACGCCGCGTCTGTTAATATCAAACAGTGGAAAGGGCTGAGTCTGAATGGTGAAAAGCAGAAATGACAATTACTAAGAAGGGCCTGCGGCTGTTCCATAGCTTAGTCTGAGCGGTGGTAAAATAAATCTAGATGAGTATTCATCCCTTAGTTTTATCATCACTGTTTTACTAGATTTTTTGGGGAAACTAAAATATTTAGATAGCTTAGAAAATTTATTGAACCATTCTACTTTACCAGTCCTTGTTCCATGCCGATGTTGAACTAAAAAACTATAGCTGATCAACATTCAGCCCAAGATACTAAAATTTGCTGACACCCTGCCAAACTAAAGTACCGGCCGACGTTGACATTAACTACTTGGCCTGTTAACAGTCCTTTTAAGACATCAAACTCACCTACGAAACTAAACTCACCGGCCGTTGTCATACTTCACATATCTAGCCGATTAACATTTCCCCCAAGATACCAAACTCGTCCGACACACCTAAGGAACTTAAAACACCGACTGGTATTGAAATTAACTACTTAAGCCGATAAACGTTCTTCCCAAATTGCCAAACTCAACTGGCAACTGACACACACCCCAAACTAAACACACCGAATGGTGTTGAACTTAAAAGACTTAAACCGATCAACATTCCTCCCAACAATGGTTTGTTGTTTGTTTGGTTTGGGGTTTTACGGCCCATTCAACCGAATAGGATCATGTCGAGCGCGGTCAGTTTACCTAATCACACTTTTACTGGGCAGGCTTAGTCCTCTAAGCGGTTAACCAGTATTGTGCACATTCTTTCGCCAGAAACTGACAACTGCCCTTCTTGAATCAGCGGAAGGGAGGGAATGACCGTAGAAAATATTTCATGATCAAATCTCTACGAAAGAATGTTGCCGACTCGGCGGGGTCGAACCCGCAACCTCCTGATCACCAGTCGGACGCACATCCAACTCCTAAGATACCAAATTCAGCCGACACACCTACCAAACTAAGGACACCGGCCGGTGTTAAACTTAACAACTTTAGCCGATCAACAGTCCTCCAAAGATACCAAACTCAGCCGACATACCTACCAAATCAAACACTCTGGTCGGTGTTGAACTTAACAACTTTAGCCGATCAACATTCCTCCAAAGACATCAAATTCAGCCGAAATACCTACCAAAGTAAACACTTGCCGGTGTTGAACTTAACATTTTTAGCCCATTAACATTCCTCCAAAGATAGCAAACTCATCCGATATATCTACTAAGGTGAACCCATCACCCGGTATTGAAATTAACTACTTAAAGTAAACAAATGAACTCAGGACTGATACAATTATTAGATCCAAATCAAGCCGACCAACAAACAGTGTTAAATTTAACGACTTTAGCCGTCCAGCATTCCTCCCAAGATACCAATCGTAGCGAATGGACACACTTGTTAAACTAAATAGACCAAGAGGTGTTGAACTTGACAACTTTAGCAAATCAACATTTGTTCCAAAATACCAAATTCAGCCGACACAACTACCGAACTAAACTCAGCGGCCGGTGTTGAATTTAACAACTCAAGCCGATCAACATTCCTTCCAGGATGCCAAAATCAACCGATACACCTACCAAACACAACGGCTAGTGTTGAACCTCACAGCTTAAGTCAAATGGCACCCTCAAGGTACTAAACTCAACTACCAACGAAACATACTGACCGATGATAAATTTAACGACTTAGCTGATCAACATAGCTCCCAAGATACCAAATTCATCCGACATACATACTAAACACACTGACCGGTTTGGAACTTACGACTTAAGCTGTTCGACATTCCTCCAAAACCACAAAAGTCAATGGACAAATATACGAAACAAAACACACCAACGGGGGTTCGACTTGACAACTTTAGCCGATCGACATTTCTACCAAATTACCAAACACAGTTGATCGGCATACATACAATAATAAACATACCATCTGATGTTGAAAACAAATACAGCCAGTGGGGAGACTTTTGTCCTTTCTTCTATGTTCCTTTTTCCTACCCAACCTCCTTTCTCCCATCCCCTCTCCTTTCTCTCATCCCTCATTTTCTTTCTTCCACCCATTTCTATCTGCTCCTCCCCACTTCTTTAGTCTAGGTCAGTTTATTGATTACCAATGCATTGATCAAATCTATGGTAATATAATTGTGAATTGGAATATTTTTAATAAAGAAATAATGATTTGTGCAAGTCCCATTTTTTTTCAAAACCAATGACGTCGTTAGTTAACGTATCATTTAAACTTTGATCAATAAATGTGGCATATTTGCTGACATTTTTGCTGAAAAATTGTGAGTAGCTTTGCGAAAGCTACTCACATTTTTCAGCAAAATAATTGTGATTCAGATATTGTACTTACTAGAACAGTTAATATTTTAACCACTTACGAGCTCGTTAAGCTTATGATGCTTTGAGCAACTGGGCAAGGTAATTGGATGTTAAGAAATAGATCCATGCGAAATAAATAAATAAATAAATAAATAAATAAAAAAATACTGGCCCGCACATTAATGCTAAAAGATAGGCAGCTGACTGACTCTGAATACGCATGAATAAAAAATTTTGCCTTCAAAATGGCGCAAAATTAAAAAAAAAAAAAAAACACCAAACAAAAAAAAAAAAAAAAAAAAAAAAAAAAAAAAAACAACCACTGTAAAACAACATTTATACATTTAAAATATTTTTAGACAACAGGTTGAATAAACTTAGCAAGTGAAGCTTTGTTTACGAGGGTGCTACAAAAAGTTCTGTCACTAATAGGCTTTCTAAGTTTTATCCCAGGTATATTTTGAAATGCTTCACTGCACTTGAATGGTGTGTTGAATAACTAACGATACCTGTTTATTTCGTAAAAATTGCTTTCCAACTGACCGAGTTAACTGACCAATTTACTTGTTACATTGGAACATGGACCAAGCAAAGGATGGTCAGGAGTCCACCTTTTACATGACAACGCCTCCTCTCTTAAGTGTGAGGTTGTTAAGTCTTTTTGGCTTTTGAAAAGGTGAAAATTTTAAACCATCCACCTGAGTCCCTGTGACTTTTTTTTATTTCCAAGGCTTAAGAAAATGCTTTCTGGAAATAAGTATACGTCTAGAAGTTCTCTTGGCAACGCTATTTATCAGTGTCTCCAACAGATACCAAAAGAAGACTATTTACATTCTTTTCGCGACTGGGTAAAAAGGTTACAAAAATGTGTTTCAGTAAAGGTGGGATACTTTGAAGGCTTGTAATAAAAATATGTTTGATAAAACGTAGCACATACGTATATAATTCACTATGTTCATTTTAGGTAATGCGCGGCGCCATTTGTTTTCAACATATCTAGGGAAAAAGTAAAAACGAGGCAACCGGAAGTGTGGTCCCGAGAATACGCAACGAGCTAACCGAACCATCAGCGCGAACCCCTTATCCAGGTCTGCGAACGGTGAACTTTAGGGTCAGCATAAACTCGCAATGTAAGGAATCTTTATTTACGAGAGATATTTACAGACAAGCATTGCTCAAACAACACTTATGGATTTTACAGTCTGCATTCTTTCATTCTTTACACAAGTCTCCAGCCTATATCTGACTAACACATGTTAACGTATCTATGTTAAATGTACACAGCGGGTTGCTACGTTGAGTCAACGACGCATCAACGTCGATGCAATGTCCTGACATTTTTCAATGTCACATAATTTTCAAAGTCGATGCAACGTCGACACTTATATAACAGAATTAACGTATGACTTTGCATCGACATTAATGCGACGTTGTATAAACGTCATGTGCCCGTTGGGAATAAAGTACAGTTGACTCTCGTTATCTCGACCTCGCTTATCTCGAATAACCGCTTATCTCGAAGTGAAAATCTGGTCCCTGCCTATACATGAGAACCTAACAACAGATGGAAAATATTGTAGAAAAGAGGAGAAATTGCTCCTAAGGAGCAATTTCTCCTCTTTTCCACAATATTTTCAATATATCTCTAACTTCAAAAGTCCAATTACCTATCAGTTTGTTAAATGTAGTTAATCAAATTATTTTTTTCAACAATTCTGCAAACCTGATATGTCGAACTACGGATATCTCGAAGTATTTCAGAGAGTCCCTTGGAATTCGAGATAACGAGAGTCGACTGTATATGTAGCCAAATATGTAGAAAACATACCCCCGTGTCACCAGTTTCGGTAGGCCTGAATAACCGGAAATCCTTTCTGGCTTGTTTGATACCACCTCTTTTCAAAAAGAGGTCATAATTTTTCCTAGATTTTACCAGAGTAGCATCCTTAACAACTTTTGCTGAAACAAAAATGTTTATCTCATGACCACTCTGTACTACTATAGTCGAACCATCATAGCTCGAACACCGATGGTTGTTTACCATGGCTGATTCGAACTCGGAAAAAAAAATAAAATAAATAAATAAAAAAATAAAAAAAAAAAATTTTTTCTTATTTTATCATGAAATTGTATGTAGTGCGCACTCATTAGAATCGCCTCATCGAGGCGATTCTAATGACTACCCTCAACATACCGTTATTGTATAGAAGACGGAAAAGATTTTTCTAAATTACCGCCATGTGCATGTACCCAGTCAGCATTCTACGTAAATCTATATCGGGCCGTCATCGGCCCGTCAGGGTAGCTGACGGGCCGATGTCGGCCCGATGTAGATTTACGTAGAATGCTAGCTGGGTATGACCTTGCATCATGATTTACTCTCAATGGTTCGAACTACCCATATCTCGAATGAGTTTCCATTGTCCAAAAAGATGTTCGAGCCATTAAAAATCGACTGAAGTTTTCAAGACAGCTCACTTGCTTCCGAAAACAAACAAAAATAATTTAATAATTTAATATGATTTCATATGAAACAATACGCTACATATGATATGCTATTCTGTAATATGATTTGAGGTATGAGGCTCGCCAAGCGAAAAAGTGCCTCCGAACGTGCACAAATGCGCAGATTCAGATCATCATGCACATGCGCAAAGTATCATCAAAACCTTTGCTTTCAAAAGATTTCGTTGTATCCAAAGATTCTGGTAGCGAACATTAAAGATCCTTATCGGGTATGTACAGGCAGAGCTGGGCCTTCGCTGTCTGCATATGCCCGAAGACACGTTTTCGCATGGCGCGGCCAATATGATGTGATTTGATACGATACGATAAGAGATGTTGTGGCCTGATGTGGTGTATGGTATATTATGGGATGACATGGTATATTACTGTACTGTATGGTACTGTATGGTATGACATGTTATGGTATGGTTTGGTATGGTACTGCAAGATAATGTACGGTACTGTAGGATACTTTTTGTATTGTATTGTTTGGTATAATGTGATATGGTACTGTATTGTATGGTATGGCTATGCATGGTTCTGTATGATATTGAATGGTACTGTATGGTAAGGTATGGTATGGTACAGTTTGGTACGGTATATTACGGCATGGCATTGTATGGTATGACACCGGCATGGTATGGATTATACTTTATGGTATGGAAAGGTATTGTCTGGTATGGTATGGTTTCGTATGGTATGGTACGGTAGAGTAACGTAGGGTACTGTATGGAATGGTATGATATTGTATAGTATGATGTGGTTGGTATGATATGGTACTGTATGGTACGGTACCGTATATTGTTGTATGGTATGAACTGTTGTGACATGATGTGATATAATGAGTATGTTATATTATGGGATGGTGTGGTATCTGATGGTATAGTACTGTATACTATGATATTGTGTGGTATGATATGTAACGGTACTAACGGTATGGCACAGTATAGTCTGGTACTATAAGGTATGTTACTGTTCGTACTTTATTTAATGGCATGATATGGTTTGTATGGTACGGTATAATATGGCATGGTACAGTATGGTATAGTATGGTAAAGTATTGTATGATATGGTACAGTGTGATATAGTATGATATGATATAATATATTTGTTTGTTTGTGTTGAGGTTTTACGGCCCAGTCAACCCAATGGGGTCAGGTTGAGCGCGGTCAGTTTACCTAACCACACGTTTACTGGGCAGGCTTGGTCCTCTAAGCGGTTAACCAGTATTGTGCACAGTCTTTCGCCAGAAACTGACAACTGCCCTTCTTGAATCAGCGGAAGGGAGAGAATGACCGTAGAAAATATTTCATGATCAATCATGATATAATATATGTAATATGATATGATATGGTACGGTTTGGTACTGTATGGCATGGTATAGTTCGGTATGGTACAGTATAGTGTGGTATAGTATGGTACTGTATGGCAGGGTATGGTATGGTACGGCATATACTGTATAATACAATATGGAATGGAATGGTGCAGTTTGGTATGGGATGGTATTGTACGGTACTGTATGATACTATATAGTATTGTATGGTATAGTATGATATAGTTGTGTTTGTAATGGTATGGTACAATATTGAATGATACTGTATAGTTGTGTATAGTATGGTACTCTATAGTATGGTATTAAATGGTACAGTATGATCCGGTACTGTATAGTGCTGTATAATATGAAATGTTGTGGCGTGGTGGGATGTATGGTTTATTATGGGATGGTATGGTATATTATGGTGAGGTATGGTACTGTATGCTTGGTACTGTGTAGCACTGTATGGTATGATATTGTGTGGCGCTGTATGACATGGTACTGCATAATATGATACTGCATGGTATATCATGGTTCGTACTGTATTGTACGGCATGGTGTGGTATGGTACTCTATTGTACTATATGGTACTGTTATGTGATATATGGTACTGAATGGTATTGTATGGTACTGTATAGTATAATATTGTAATGTATGGTATGTTAATGGGCGGTATTGTGTGGTATGGTACTGTATGGTATATTATGGTGCGGTAATAAATGGTAGGGGTTAATGATACTGTATGCTTTCATTTGGCATTGAATAGTATCATAAGGTATCGATCGGAACAGTATGGTATGGTGTAGTATGGCATTATATGGTAACTTATGGTATGACATGGTACAGTACTATATGGTATGGTATTGTAGTGTATGGTATGGTATGCATGGTTCTGTATGGTATAGGTTCTGTATGGTATGGGATGGTATGGTATGGGATAATATAGTATTGTATGGTACGGTATGTGAGGTATGATATGGTACTCTATGGTCTGGTATGGCACTGTGTGGTATGGTATGGTATGGTACTGTTTGGTATGATGTATTTGGTATGGTATTATATAGTACTGTATTGTTTGATGTGGTACTGTATTGTATGGTATGGTATGGTTTGTCATGGTATTGTATGGTATTGAATGGTCTCTTACGGTATTGTATTGTATGGTACGATGTGATATAGTAGTGAATGATATAGTATGATACCCTATGGTATAGTTTGAGACGGTGTAGTACTGTATGCTCCTGTGCGGTATGGTATGGTATAGTATTGTATAGGACGGTATAGTACTGTATGGTCCTGTATGGTATGGTATGGTTTGCCATGTTTTTTTATGCTATGCTATGTTATGCTATGGTTTGGTACTGTATGATGTGTTACGGTATAGTATGACACTGTGTTGAATGGTATGGTCTGGTATGGTACGGTATTTTATGATAATGTATGGTGCTGTATGGTATAGAATGGAATTTTATGGTACAGTTTGGTATTATATATTATGGTATGGTATGATATGATTGTGTATGGTGTGTTATGGTATGGTACTGTATGGTCTGATATGATATGGTACTTATGACACTATATGGTATGTTTGTTATGGCACTGAAATGTACAGTATGGTATGGTATGGTAGAGTACGGTACTGTGTGGCATTATATGGTATGGCCAGTACAGTATTATACTGTATAACACTATATAATACGGTATGGTATGATATGGTATTGTATGATGGTGTGTGGTACAATATGCTTTAATATGGTAGTATAGGGTGCTGTATGTTATGGTATGGTTTGGTATGGTATGGTATAAGAAAATGTAAGTAAGCGCTTAACCTACTTTTTCGCGTATATTTACGAAGTTGTTGTCTAGATCAACTGGAATTAAGGGAATCTGCTCAAACACAAACACTCATTTGTCCGCGTTTATGAAAGTCAGTGAAATTCTTCTCCAAAGTCAGACATAATTCGCCATTTTCTGATTGTCCGTTTTACGGTACCAACATTTCAGATCGGACAGGATCCAGAGCCAACCGTGTGATACCTACCTAAACAACTTCCGGCGATTACTTAACATCTACTGACGATTAAGTGCTGATGTTTCAAATGAATATGAGACGAACCGTGGTCGAATTAGTTGGATAACTCTGCTTTGATCATTAGCATCTCCATTATGTGTAGTTAGCATCTCCATTATGTGTAGCTTTCTTTTTCAGAAATCTAATTTACATGCTCATGCTAAGAAAGCTTCATGAATATCAATAAGAAACTCTTTCAGATTCTATGTAATAAAATATACAATGGGAATATCTTTTTCATGAGGGTTTAGAAAAATGCAGTGTTAAAAAATTTAAATTCCACCGAAGAAGTATGATAAAAATAGAGAAATCCAATTAAAAGGACCTAATTATTTTTTTGTTTACCTACCATGTGTTTATAATAGAAACACTTATGCTGTCTCTCTGTAGGGGCACAGGGAACCAGTTATGTAAGACTGAGGCCAAGTTTGCTGAATGGTGAAAAAAGGACACGGGTAGTTATTTTATGCAAGGCGGCCTGTGATTGGTTAAATATAAAGATGAACTAAAACTTATTTTTCTAATTTGAAGAAAAATGTTTCTGTAATTTTACGATTGTTTCAAAGACATAAATGTTTCAATTTGCGTTTGCTGGAGCCAAAAGCACAAGAGGTGAAACTGCAGAATTTCAGTTTTTTATATTTAAGGGTTGCTATATTCAGCCTACAAAACGTCCCAGTAAATGCTGTGTGTCAGTGGGTTTTTTCCCTATTTATCTTGCTCTTCTAAGGCTGGTCTGTAAATAAAATCAACGTTTCTATTCCCAACCATTACGAAAACACGCCTATTCAAATATATAGAAAATTTTACCTCCAAAAACTGATTTTTTTCAAATAAAAACTCTGATATTTTTCATATGTCTGCTCAAAACATAGATTGTGGGTACACGTTAGAACGGCAAAACGGTTGAAACGAGTACCCACAATCTATGTTTTTGAGCAGAAATAAGAAAAATAATGTATACCCCTGTAAACCCCAGTTTTACTATACAAAAGTGGGGTTTAAGGGGGTCAAAATTATATAAGCATGTTTTCGTAATGCATACCCTGAAAAGAATGTTTAACCAACAAAATGGGTTGAATTATCATGGAGCTGTATGGAAAAATAATAAATTCCCTTATAAACGTGTGGCTGTACGAGTCCTTACCTAATATAGAAATCCATCTTTTATTTCTTCTTGTTGCCAAGTTACCTAAAAATTAATAACACTTCATGTAAAAGTCATTGTGAGAAGAAGAAGATGATAGAGAAGGAACAGATGCGAGTTTACACAGCACATACATGGAAGAGACAGTGTAATAATAGTATTGGTTTGTATATATGAAAACTAAAATGTATTAGTAATAATATAAAAACACTGTATCCGCATCTGTAGTTAAACACATTTTGGTTAAGCAATGTAATTTCATTACCATATAACACCTTCAGGGCCCCACAGAGATGAAGAAGTGCTATTTCATAGAAATGCCTTGGAACGAGACTAATGTTGCATAATAAAGTACCCGCGTTTTACCGGAGCAATTAAAAGTTTTCTGATTTCAGTGACGACGGTTTAATTTTAGTGGAAGTGGAAGGACGTTTTTTGTAACATGAAAATAAGAAACCCACAAATCGGGACTAATAATGACAGACACAAACGACGTATCGTTGATTTCGGAGACTAAACGAATGTGGCGGTAAAAAGGAAACGGAATTTAATGGTTTCGGTGTCTGACTCAAACACATCATGGAGGAAAATTCGATTCGTCCAATGGAATCGGAAAAGTAAGTAGAACTTCAATAGCTCGAACCCCGATGGCTCGTTTACCATCGATGAGTCGAACACGTTCTTGAGTCCGCAGGGATTTCTTCCAAATACGATATACGGATAATTTATGGAGATTTTCTTCTTTTATCTTGTAAATGCATGCTGTATGTACTCATTAGAATCACCTCTATGAGGCGATTCTAATGAGTACATACAACATACATTTAAAATATAGAACACCGAAAAGATATCCCACAATTATCTCCATTATGCCGCCTGGTGTGGCACTAATAGTAACCTTCCGTGGCCCGAACTACCGCTGTCTCGAACAAATTTTCATGGTTGCAAAGGGGTTCGAGCCATCGAAGTTCGACTGTAAGTGGACTCAAGCGCTTCCTTTTGCTACCTAGGAGACATGCTCTAAGCAGCCGGTGGCTGTGAACTCAACTACAACACGTGTGAAACCCGCCTGGTCTCACTGGCATGGAGTATAGCATTGCGCTATGTACACGCGGCCACGTGTCTTGAAAGAGAGATGGCGGGAAGAGGGAACTGCTACCAGTTCCCTCTTCCCGCCACCTCTCTTTCAAGACACGTGTCCGCGTGTACAGCTCATGTGTGTGGAGCGCAATGTTATGCTCCATGCCAGGGAGACTAAGCCATTGACAAAGCCAAACCTCCAAGGTCTGCAGCAGAATGACAGGGCAATGATCAGACAGATCTGCAATGTCAAGCCGCAAGGCATCGTCATCATCAGGTCCAGTGAGCTACTTGCGCAGCTTGGCATTGAGGATCTGGACCTCATCCTGTAGGAGAGAAGGATTCGCTGGTATGGACCCGTGGAACGCGCCAAGGGTGCAGTCAAGACAGCCTGTGACATACAGGTTGAGGGAAAGCGTGGGCCTGAGAGACCCAAGATGACATGGAGGCAGTTGACAGAGAGGGATCGCAGAGAATGGAAGCTCTGGGCTATCAACTCTCATAATAAACATATCTGGAGATCTGGTGTGAGATCTTCCATGCGTGCAGCTAGTCGGCTACCTGGAAGGGGGCCCACTGAAGTGGATGTTGCCCATGTACCGGCACGTTAATCAAAAATCCAATGATGATGATGATATATTTTCCTTATTTTACAAAAAAAACATGGGGTGTGGGTACTCATTAGAAGCGCCGCAGCAAGGCGCTTCTAATGAGTACCCATAACATATATTGTCTTCAAGAAATACGAAACATATTCATATTATTTTTTGTGCAAGGAAATCTTGGTTGGACAAGGGGATTTTAACCATTTATTGTCTGAGGAAAAGTCATAAAATTTGACAGTTTCACAACCCTGGATCTAGGCTATTTTTCTGTTTTTTTCTTTTATACCCATTACCAGAGCAGCTACTCACGTTAGTGATTTAAAAAAAAAATAACAATCACACGCCTGGTAAACTATCACAGGTTCCTCCGCGGAGGTACCGATTAAATGGTTGTGACAGATATCCGGAGTTACCTGTGATGGTCAAAAACTAGACATAAAAAGATAGGTGTTCGTCTTTTTTCATAAAATACACAATAACCAGAGAGTTTACTGAAAATCAAAGAGTGCTATTCGACCCTTATAGGCATAAAGTTTTGTCACACGTCATATCATCCAGAACTTTCCATATTTACCAATGATACGACCTTTGAAGTGGCTTCGAAGTCAGCCCGAAGTACTCGAAACAGAAACAGACCGATCGTTTTTTGTTCTAAATGCGGATATCTTGCATACAAATCTGTTTATCTTGGTACACTAATGTAAAGTAAACCTGTTGCCTGAATACAGATATCGATAAACTCCAAATAAGGCTGGATTCTTCAAAAAAAAAAAAAAAAAAAAAAAAAAAAAAAAAAAACAGCTGGAGGTGCCTGTGACGTCGTGGAGGTGCCTGTGATGTAAAGAAATATAGTGAAAATCTGAAGAGTTATTGCAGCTGCAAATATTGATATAATTCTTCTATAGATCACTGCCTGGAAAGAATCATTCATTCAGCGTCGCAATAAGCTATCATAATGTGTATGTCATGAATTTCCATGCTGCCCAGTAAACGTGTGGTAAGGTAAACTGACCGCGCTCGACATGACCCCATTGAGTTGACTGAGTCGTAAAACCTCAACACAAACAAACAAACACTATTTTGTTTATATTTCTTCTGTTGCAGGTGAGTGTAGCTGAATGATTTAACCCATTTGTGCCCAGTGAACTCTTCTATCTCTTTCTTTTCTCTCTCTCTGGGTAAGTGTGTGTCAGAATCACTTCTTAAATTAAGGGGACTTTATACATTTGGTAGATTTTCAGCCATTGTTTAACAGGGAGATAACTTTTGTGATTTCCTGTTTTCTTTCACGCACACTAGACCCCTTCCGAAACGTAGTCTACTCTAAGAAGAAGGGGGAAAAATACATTTTTTTTACAGAATTACCTCTCCTGGAAGAATATCCATTCCCCTTAACCGTAAAATATCTCTGACCGATTTTCCTAATATTGTATTTCCTTGCATGCTTTTAGAGTGACTGACAAAGATAGTTCCCAGCGGCCATACAACATTAAAACAACTTCGTATCAACGCCCCAGTGGGTACACAACGTTAAAATGACGTCGTATCAACGTCGATGCGACGTAATCACGTCGCATCGACGTTGATACGACGTCATTTTGATGTTGTGTGCCTGCTGGGGCAATGCAAAATTATGGGTCACATAACGTTACAGCACAACAAAGTCGTATTAACGTCGATGCAACGTCAATGCTATCCAAAGAGGGATAAACGAGAACCCTAACCATATTGGGTGGATGTACAGGCTGATGTGAGTCTTTGCTAGTCACACAGGTCTTATTGTAGGTTTTGTCATGCGCCTGCTCAAACTTTAATTAAATATGTTGTCTCTTTTGAGCACTTTCCATTAGGTTTAATCATTTAACGTATTCGTCGTAAAATTTGACTGCTGTCCATTTGAAATCACTTGGAAAGACGTTTCTTGCTTAAAAATATTTTGTTCTGACTGACCATATCTTGAATGGTGGTGACTGTAATCGGGAGGTGCTGCCTGTTCGTCATTCCAACTCGTAGAAAATTGTCTTTGCTCAATATATCACACGCCATGCCATCTACACATATGGTGTACCAAACGTATAAAAAATGCCGATGCCTGTCACCGTTAATTATGACGCAATTTGAGCATTACCGGAACACCTAAAATAACTTAGGTTGTTGAACCTTTTTGGTAACTCGTATGCGTATCGCTCGCATATGTCGTATGACGCTCGTTGTATGTGTTGTTGTATTTTGTTGTTTTGTTTCTTTACGTGCTCTGTAAATAACTAAATTCATGGCGGGACTATCACTTAACCTTACCACACTATTTCTGGGCAGGCTTAGACATCCTAAGGGGTTAACCGGTAATAAGTGAACATACTTTCGTCAGTAACTGACAACTGCCCTTCTTGAATCAGCGGAAGAAGAAAGAAAAGTAAGTGGGGACCTCTGACTCTTGAGTTAAACGCTCTACCGAATGCGCTACGCGGCCTGGCTCGCCGTTTATGTTAACTTTGTGGTGAGTGGACTCGAAAGTGTTGCAAGTGATTCACTCTTGCTGTTTTATATTGCCAGCGCTAGAATTCAAACACATCCGTAACGCCTAGGTGTTACATCATCAACACATGACATAATGTCGACATTACATCTTTTAATATAGTGAAGTGATCGGAATCTTACTGTAAATCGTGTTAAATTCAGTCACCAAATAAACCACTATGAAAATATTTTGTCGAAGCGTTTGCAAAATCAACAGTATGTCGGAAAATTGCTCTTTTGTCAGCATATTTGATGCACATAGTGGCTATTTTGAGACTGAATTTCAGATGGTTTACAGTAAAATTCCGATCACGAGTTACCAAAAGGGTCAATAACGTAGGTTATTTTAGGTGTTCCAGTAATACTTAAACTGCGTCATAATTTACGGTGACAGGCACCGGCATTTTTTATACGATTAGTACACCATATGTGTAGATGGCATGGCGTGTGATATATTGAGCAAAGACAATTTTCTACGAGTTGGAATGACGAACAGGCAGCACCTCCCGATTACAGTCACCACCATTGAAGAAAAAAAAGTCTTACTTCAGTGAGCATTCTATGATAATCTAACTCAAAAGCACCAATAATTCTCTGAGATTATGTTTTATAACTTTAACATGGAAATTCATGACATACACATTCTGATAGCTTATTGCGACGCTGAATGAATGATTCTTTCCAGGCAGTGATCTAGAGAAGAATTATATCAATATTTGCAGCTGCAATAATTCTTCAGATTTTCACTATATTTCTTTACATCACAGGCATTTCCACGACGTCACAGGCACCTCCAGCTGTTTTTTTTTTTTTTTTTTTTTTTTGAAGAATTCAGCCTTATTTGGAGTTTACCGATATCTGTATTCAGGCAAACAGGTTTACTTTACATTAGTGTACCAAGATAAACAGATTTGTATGCAAGATATCCGCATTTAGAACAAAAAACGATCGGTCTTTTTTTCTGTTTCGAGTACTTCGGGCTGACTTCGAAGCCACTTCAAAGGTCGTATCTTTGGTAAATATGGAAAGTTCTGGGCGATATGACGCGTAACAAAACTTTATGCCTATAAGGGTCGAAAAGCACTCTTTGATTTTCAGTAAACTCTCTGGTTATTGTGTATTTATCAAAAAAGACGAACACCTATCTTTTTATGCCTAGTTTTTAACCATCACAGGTAGCTCCGGATATCTGTCACAACCATTTAATCGGTACCTCCGCGGAGGTACCTGTGATAGTTTACCAGGCGTGAATCATAAGCTTTTATCTGCAAAACTTCTAAAACAATGCTACGGATATCATAATCTTCGAAAAACATTTTCTAAGTTTTTTTCGACAAGACTATAAATTAATGTCTGATTACATATTAATGCTAGTCACAATGTGAGCCACAGCGCGCAGGCTGATCTCGTTCTTTGCCGAGTACACCTTCGGACATGTGCACTCAGCAAAGAATCAGATCAGTCTGCGCATGTGCACAATCTTATAATAATTTTCACCAGGCTTATTTTGGATAGCCAAGGATGTAAAGTTTCTTCATGCGGGCAGCGAACACTGAACAGATTGCGTGGATGCGCAAGCTGATTTGAGTCTTCGTTGGGCGCAAATATTTGAAGGTACGTTTTCTCTAATACTTAACCCATTTTAGCCTGGCGTCCCATGAAAGGGATACTGGCCAACAGTGTAGACCCAGATCAGATGCCGCTAAACGCGGCACCTGATCAGGGTCTACTCTGTTTGCATTAAGTACAGGGATTTCTATAAAACTTCGTAATAATATAAGATTACCAGCCACCCCTTCTTTTGGAAATGGACCTGTCCATAGACTTGAGGTAGAAGAATCCACTCGGCATAAATGGGTTAATGGACATTCGAATGTGACTGTGTACAGTCAACCTTCTTTATACCGACACTCGGTACAACGGCAACGGCATTTTCGCAACTGCGTCGTAAATTATTTAAACTCAAATACGCCGAGTGGACTCTTCTACCTTGACACTTTGAACCGGTCCATTTCTAAAAGAAAGGTTGTCTGGTTATTTTCTATTACTACCATATTTTATAAAAGATCCTGTATTTAAGCAAACAGCATTCTGCGGTGTCTGATCTGGGTCTACACTGTTTGCTGATTTCCCTTTTGTAGGACGCTAAGCATAAATTGTTAAGCTGTATTATGCCTACCGCTAAAGGTTGGTTGTCCGTCTGTCTGTACAAGTGTTTGAACTGGTATGACTGCCAGAATGGCACATGTTCCAACATACACGCAAAGCCGCATATCAGCCCTGAAAGAAATGCGATACATTAAGCTGGCAATACAATACAATACAATACAATATAATATAATACAATACAATACAATACAATTCACTACACTACACTACAATACACTAGAATACAATACAATATACCGCAATATATTACAATACAATACACTACAATACAATACAATATATTACAATACAATACAATACAATACAATAATACAGAAAGTAATATAATGCAATGCAACATAATATAATACAAAACAATGTTTTACAACACAATGTGAGGTCGCGGGTTCAACCCCCGCCGAGGTCGGCAACCTTCTTACGTGAAGATTGAGCATGAAATATCTTCTCGGTCATTCTCTCCCTTCCGCTGATTCAAGAAGGGCAGTTGTCAGTTTCTGGCGAAAGAATGTGCACAATACTGGTTAACCGCTTAGAGGACTAAGCCTGCCCAGTAAACGTACGGTTAGGTAAACTGACCGCGCTCGACATGACCCCATTGGGTTGACTGGGCCGTAAAACCTCAACACAAACAAACAAATATATAACACACTGTAATACAAGAGAATGTAATGTAATACGATTCAATACAACATAATACAATGCAATGCAATGTAATGCAATACAAAACAATGCAACACAATACAATATGATGTACTGCAATGCAATGCAATACAAGGTAATGCAATGTAATACAAGGTAATGCAATGTTATGTAATATAGTACAACGCATTGCGATGTAATAAAATGTAATACAATGCAATACAATACAAAGCAATGCAATGCATTACGATGAAATACAATACAACACAACGCAACACGACACAATGATATGACATCACATCGCATCACCCCGCATCACACAGCACATAAAAATCTTAAAATAACGTAACTTTTTAATTATATGTAGAATAAATATAGTCGGATGCGCGTTCGACTGGAGATCAGGACATCGTGGATTCGATCCCCGCCGAGTCCGGCATTATTCTTCGTGGAGATTGATCATGGAATATTTTCTACGGTCATTCTCTCCCTTTCACTGATTCAAGAAGTGCAGTTGTCAGATTCTGGCGAAAGACTTGCACAAATACTAGTTAACCGTTTAGAAGACTAAGCCAGCGCAGAAAAGGTGTGGTTAGGTAAACTGACCGGCTCGACATGACCCTAATGGGTTGACATGGCCGTAAAATTTCAGCGCAATCAATCAATACGCTGTTCGGTTACTGCTTGCTTCACAGCCTAATTCTAATACACTAATGGCTGGCAAGATCTGATGACCAGCTGCCGTGCGACTAACCGTGGAATCTGTGTATGAAAAGAAATACATCACGAAAACATGCCTATATAATTTTGACCCCCTTAAACCCCAATTTTATATAGTAAAACTGGGGTTTACAGGGGTATACATTATTTCGGCGAGGTGGTTCTAACGAGTACCCACAGTCTATATGTTTTGAGCAGAAATATGAAAAATATCAGAATTTTTTATCTAAAAATTTTCATTTTTTGATGGGAAAATTTTCAGTATATTTAAATAGGCATGTTTTCCTAATGAATGAATGTTAAATTTAATTAGACATCGCATCTCGTGCTGTTTTTTTTTTTTTTTTTTTTTTTTTCGTATATGACAGGCATAGGGCCACAGACATGTACTTACAAATAACTTCAGCTCCTTTTAGTGTCCTTTAAATGCATTACGAGGGTCCTGCAAAAAAAAATTCTGTCACTAACAGGCTTCCTAAGTTTTATCCCAGGTATATTTTAAAATGCTTCGCTGCACTTGAATGGTGTGTTAAATAGCTAACGATTCTTGTTTATTTCGTGCAAATTGCTTTCCAACTGGCCGAGTTATTTCAAATTGAAATAGATGCAGTCATATACACTGACCAATTTACTTGTTACATTGGAACATGGACCAAGTAAAGGACGGTCAGGAGTCCACCTTTTACATGACAACGCCTCCTCTCATAAGTGTGAGGTTGTTAAGTCTTTTTTGGCTTCTGAAAAGGTGAAAGTTTTAAACCATCCACCTTATTCGCCTGACCTGAGTCCCTGTGACTTCTTTTTATTTCCAAGGCTAAAGAAAATGCTTTCTGGAAATAAGTATACGTCTAGAAGCTCTCTTGGCAGCGCTATTT
Source organism: Anodontia alba (assembly GCA_964016985.1). Taxonomy (NCBI): domain Eukaryota; kingdom Metazoa; phylum Mollusca; class Bivalvia; order Lucinida; family Lucinidae; genus Anodontia; species Anodontia alba. Next base: position 40,772,330 of record OZ024837.1, on the reverse strand, counting down.
ATCAGTGTCTCCAACAGATACCAAACGAAGACTATTTATCTGATTTTCGCGACTGGGTAAAAAGGTTACAAACATGTGTTTCAGTAAAGGGGGAATACTTTGAAGGTTTGTAATAAAAATATGTTTGATAAAACGTAGCACTGAAGTAATCCGAACCCAGTGGCAAAACTTTTTGCAGGACCCTCGTAGCAGGTGTCAAAAACGAGTTATAAGTCAGTTGACTTTCTTCTGGATTTTGTTCTTATATCATTCATGCTATTTTCTGTTTTGTATTTCTCTATAAGATTTTATACAAATAAAATACTGTTAAAACCAAGATGGAGTTGCAGTTTATTGTTAGGACAAGTTTGATAAGTCGTTGTTATGTCGGAATATTTGGTATAGTCTCGTGGCGTTTGTTGTGATATGGGTAGACTGGCGTATGTCCAAGAGATGAGAGGATAATATAACGATCTATCATAGGTGTGAGGGGTAGATAGAAAAATCCGTCCCTAGGATCATTGTCTGGCATCACGAGGCTTGCCGAGTGATACCAGACTGTGACCACGAGGGACGGATTTTTCTGTCTACCCCTCACACCTATGATAGATTCTTTTTCTTGCACACCTTTCATTCCTGATTGTATATTTGTTTTTAAAAAAATGCAGTCACTTCGCCATTACTGTGGCGTTAAATGGCGTCATTACGTTAAGTGACATAAGCCTTTCCCAGTGGGCACACAACGTTAAAATGACGTCGTATCAACGTCGATGCGACGTGATCACGTCGTATTGACGTTGATACGACGTCATTTTGATGTTATGTGCCTGCTGGGTAACGATGGCGTACGTGACGTCCATTACAACCAGTGCATATCAAACACGTGAGGATTCCCGATTTTTATCTTACTCTGAGTAGGATAACCTATGTAGGATTATAAGAATCTATCATGTGTGTGAGGGGTAGATAGAAAAATCCATTCCGAGGGTTACTGTCTGGCATCACAAGGCTTGCCGAGTGATGTCAGACTGTGATCCAGAGGGACGGATTTTTCTATCTGTCCCTCACACCTATTATAGATTCTTTTTCTTGCATACCTTTCATTTCTAAAGTGGGTTTTGATAATGCAGTCACTTCGATTGCAGACGTCCGCCATATTATGATGACAATATCGTGACGTTTAGTGACGTCATTACGTTCAGTGACGTCAACAACGATGGCGTCCCGTGACATCCTATACAACCAGTGTATTCAAACACGTGAAAATTCTCGGGTTTTATCTTTCCCGAGGGACGGATAAGGGTGAGTGAGACAAGATTTGCTAGCACCGGTGTAATTTGCGGAAATCCTTATCCGGTATGCAAGAAAAAAATTCTACCCCAGGGTTCAATCCAGGATTTCCTTATCTTGTGTGCAAGAAAAGAGGATAAGAAATACTCTACTATGTCCATCAAAATACTTAACACTGCCTGATACCCGTATTATCAAACAAATCTCTTGATTCAGTTAAAGCTGGATAGAATAAAACTAAAAAGAAATTCCGTGAAAGAAAAAATATTGTCTATCTAGAGAAACTGACCTACTAAATGTACTGTAACCAATCTATGACATGGGATACATGTAAATATTTGATCCGTAATGAGAGAAAACGTACCTTCCTACATGTGTGCACATCGTAGACTCAAATCAGCCTGCGCATCTGCACAGAATGATCAGCTTTCGTTATCCGCATGAGAAAGTTTTGCATCCTTAGATATAAAAAATGCGCCCAGTGAAGATTCAGTTCAGACTGCGCGAATGCGCAGGCTGATCTGAATCTTCGCTGGGAACACATGTTCAAAGGAACGTTTTCTGGCGTAGCGGCTCAAACATTTTTTTATAATACTATGATGATACATACATGTACTGAAATTTTACCGTATAGTATGTCTTAGGTTTACGCTAGTACGAGGGCGACTCAATAAGTAACCAGCCTACTTGAATTCCGTTCGAGATCGCCTCCTCTTTGTGAAATTGCGTAACCAGCCTACTTTACTTCCGTTCGAGAGCGACCTTTTCTTTTTCTATGAAATTACGTTACCAGCATACTTTACTTCCGTGGGCGATAGACCGGTTCTTTTACTATGAAATGGCTTCACCACACCACGTTACTTCCGTTCGAGATAGACCTCTTCTTATTCTATGAAATTACCTAGCCAGTCTACTTTACTTCTGTTCGAGATCGACATCTTTTTTTTTCTATGAAATTACGTAACAAGTCAACTTTACTTCCGTTCGAGATCGACCCCTTTTTTTATGAAATTAGGTAACCAGCCTACTTCACTTCGGTTCGAGATCGACCTCTTCTTTTTTCTCTGAAATCACGCAATCAGCTTATTTACTTCTTTCGAGCTCTTATTTTTCCTATAAAATGACGGTACCAGCCTACTTTACTTCCGTTCGAGAGCGACGTCTTCTTTTTTATGAATTTATGTAACCAGATTACTGTACTTCCGTTCAGGATCGACCTCTTCTTTTTCTGTGAAATCACCATACAGCAGGATACATTTGGCCAAACGGTGTTCAAGTGCCATCATTTCAGAATCGAAGAACTTGTGGCACATTACTAAGGGATGTTGGGACCCAGCGGGCTGTTAGCTTACGCATACCTAAATGCTCATATGAGATTCTTCAAACGCTACCGTTCCGAACTCCTTATGTCCTTGCTATCTCTTCCACCTGAATACGCCTCTCACAATATACAAAATCCCGCACTTTGTTGACCATTGCCTCATTGTGGCAATTAGTTGACAACTAGACATGTTTTCATCTTCTAAGGATTTGCAACCCCGTTTGAGCCCGCCCACCCGGAATTTAACTGAGCATATGATAGTGCAGAAGCCCAATACACATCGGCTACGTCGTTATATATTTCCATGCCTGCTTTTCCTTCCAAACACAGATAAAGAATTACATCCCTCCCTGTATTCCAATGAAGACCAAATTCAAAACTTTATTTCACTGGTCACGTTAAGCATATGATATCTTACAATGAATAAAATGCCAATGCAAGAACTTTTACACATGCTTTAATCATGCATTACAAAACATATGGAAACCGTGACTTTGTCAGTCAATTACAAATCTGTCAGGCTGGTTACTTATTTACCCGTCCTCGTAGTTTGCTTAACTCTGAAAACATGAAAAGCAGGGTCTTGCAGATTACATGTAAATAAGCCGGACAAATGCACATTATAATGGGTCTACACTGTTCGGACAGTTCCAATTTTTGACAAGGAGAATTATAAAAATAATCACCTTACCGAGTTTAACTTATGATTTTTTTTATTCCATGTCCTAGTCACACATTTTACTTGCTAAAACATAATAAGCTTGAAGGATAGATAACCTAGCACGTAAAATGATCGTTGGACTGTCGTAATACGAAAATGCCGTCAGAAAGTCATAAACTGACACTTTCATTCATGTAGACGTACTTCTGTTTATTTTCTCTTCAATTTGGACCCATTTATGCCTAGCCTTCCATTAAAAGGGCATTGGCAGTGTAGACCCAGACCAGACGCCGCAAGATGCGGCGTCTGATCAGGTTCTGCACTGTTTGCATTAAATAAAAGATTTCTATAAAATACGGTAATAATAAAAATTAAGCAGACACCCTTTCTACTAATAATCGACAAGTCTAAAGATTAAAGGTAGAAGACTTCACTCGGTATTCAGGAACAAAGTATTTAGCTAACGTGAATCCGGGCATGGAAAAAAGGAGACAGTCAAAACATGACATTTCGTAGTTATAAAATACACACACACACGCGCACAGAGAGAGAGAGAGAGAGAGAGAGAGTTCTTTGTTCGTGTGCAGGTTGTTTCTTAAATGTTTGTGTAGTTTGTTTTTTTTTTCAATGTTTTTCCTCGTCTATTCTTTCCGTGCCTCGGGAGGGCTGTGCTTCGTGACTGGGGCATTTCTAAGGTAACAAAAACTTTCTTGCATATCATTCTGTCTATAAAGGATTCTTTACAACAGTAAATTCATTTTAATGGCAACATCTTTGGGAAGAAATGCTGTGGTTGTAACGAGTGTTCACTGTATGTTGTTCTGTGACGTCGTTTCGCGTCATTCTAACCTTCTGTGCATCAGTAGGACTGTGTTTCATGACAGTGGCATTTCCTGGGTATCTCCGTATTTATACCCGAAGCTAACCCATTCAGCATTCTACTTCCCAGCGGGTACATGGCGTTAATACAACGTCGCCTCAACGTCGATGCAACGTCATGACGTTGCATCGACGTTGAGCCGAAGTTGTATAAACATCATGTGCCCGCTGAGTTAATACTGTCGAGCCAATAAAGGTCTGATATCCAGTCAAACTTCAATGGCTCGAACATATTTGGGAGCCAGAAATTTTGTTTTAGACATTGGTAGATCGAGCCACTGAGGGTTAATTATACTGCCAGGTCAGAAGGCAAACGGGAATAGTTTAGGGATGATATTTCGACCTTCTTTAAAAAAAATCGTATGTTGAGTGTACTCATTAGAATCGCCTCGATGAAGCGAATTTTATGAGCACGCACAGAATTCATTTTCGTGATAAAATAAAAAAAATCCCTACAGTACCCAAATATATGTTTGCTTGAGCTATCGCAAGAATGTCCTAGGATCTCAAAAAAGAGTTCGAGTCAGCCACAGTAAACGAGTTATCGATGTTCGAGGCATTGAAGTTTTACTGTAGATCTAAGCAGAACCAAAGCTGGGAATATTACGTACTTCAACAGGAATTTCGTGAAACCCGTTGAAATGGGGTTCACAGCTGGTCATCTGCTGCGCTGAGAGACAGCATGTATAGCAACAGATAAGGCACTTTTTTCATCCGAAAAAATGCTGATATCTTTCTTATTTCTCCACGAAAACATATGTTGTGGGTACTCATTAGAAGCGCCTCGCTGAGGCGCTTCTAATGAGTACCACAATATATGTTTTCGTGGAGAAATAAGAAAAAAAATATGTGGATACTCCCGCTTATCTGTAGCTATGAGCATGTATACACTGCCCAGGTTAATCACCAACACTATGTCCCCTACTATATGCTTGTCTATACAAAATGTCATAACTTCGGAAACGTTTTGAGAATTTATTCCAAAATTAATCAGATAATCAACTCACCATCCCAAATGAGTACACCAAATTTCAAGGCTCTAGCACAAATACGGTCTGTGATACATTGCTGATATTAAATATGTGTTAACGAAACAAATCTGATTTTGTGTGACGTCACATGGCAGTTATAGTCTACTCCTTAGAATGTTTAAAATGGCGGATCAGAGAATTTCGACATTTGACGGGGGCCTAACGTATTAACTCGGCTCCTGGCCTAACGTATTTACCCTTAGTAGTCGGACAACTCGACTCCTTGTCATATTTTATCTAAATTTGAAGAAGTCCATTTCATTACCTGCTATTGTATATCTAAAATGCTAGATCTGTGGCATTCAGTGCAGACCCAGATACGACGCCGCATTCTGCGGCGTCTGATCTGGGTCTACACTGTTTGAAACGGTCTGTCTGTCCGAGTACTCTGTCTGTCCGAGTACTTAAGAGTTGATACGCTATTCTCCTATGCTGGGTAAAATTTGCAACAGATGACAAAAGGAAATATTTCCGTATTTTTCACAGAAAAAAAGTTTTGACATGTCATGCAAATTAGGAGTCAAAGCCTGTTTTCTCGGCAAAAATAAGAAATTCGGAGACAATTTCGACAATTTGTTTGAAATGTCAAAGCCTATTTTTTCTGGAAATAAAAATAAGAAAATATCGTCACCTTGTCGTCTGCTGAAAGTGATGACAGTGGCAAAGGTAAATTGTGTTCGTATTGGTAGAAATTTGCATGAAATGTCTATTAAAGACTATTTTCTGGGGAAAACTAAAACAAAAAAATCGTCAATTTATCGTCAACTAAATAAATCCACAGAGTGGTAAAGGTTTTAGTTCGTATTTGGAGTGGGTCTTTGGATGGTAATACATTAGTCCTCTTTTCATGACTGGGCTCTAATGAAGTCAGCAGCAGCTTTGTGAGCTTCCTTACACGTCTCCTTGAAGGCAGCTGGAAGAAAAAAAAAAATAAACAAATAAATAAAAAAAAAAAAAAAAAAAAAAAATGAAAATAAACAAAAAATAGAAAGAACCTCTTTGAAGTAGAAAGAACTTCTTTGAATCTTTGAAGTTTATATCGCACCTGATTTCTGGCGAAAGACTTTGCACAATACTGGTTAACCGCTTAGAGGACTAAGTCTGTCCAGTAAAAGTGTGGCTAGGTAAATTAACCGCGCTCGACATGACCCCTTGGGGTTGATTGGGCCGTAAAACCTAACACAAACAAATGTCGCACCTGCGTACGAAATGTGAAACCAAGCACCTGGAGAATGAGAGCTGTCATCCTTGTTTAGCTCAGTGAGATAAAACACTCAGTGAGATGAAATTAACTGTATAGTTTTACAGTTTAAAGACTTTATTTAGGGTGCACAATACTGGTCAACCGCTTAGAGGAATAAGCCTGCCAAGTAAAAAATGAATTAAGGTTAACTGACCGCGCTCGACATGACCCCAAAGGGTTGACTGGGCCGTAAAACCTTAACACACAAATGCCGCACCTTGTTTAGCTCAGTGAGGTTAAACAATCAGTGAAGTCAAATTATCTATATAGTTTTACAGTTTGAAGACTTCATTTAGGGTGGTCGTTAGGATGGCTGTTAGGGTCGACGTAAGTACAAGGACGAACGAGCATACGGACGGACGGGAACCTGCACGCCTAAGTCACCCATATTAATACAGTTGCGACAATTAATGAAAGAAAAGGGCCATTAAGCCGTATGTGGACAGAAAAAGCCCATATCAATCTGCAAACCCGCACAGTCTGATCAGGTCCCTATATATTCGATCTTTAGTGCTGTCTTAACTGGTATTATCATAAAACAAAGAGGGCCCTGATGAGACTGCAGGCAGGCAGATCTAGGCATTTGTTGCTCGCACATGGCATAAGTGTCCTTGTCTTGCGATGTGCCAAGATATAATGATGCTACAATTTACATTTACAATTTAACCCATATAAGCCTGGCGACCCATAAAAGGGACAGTGGCAAACAGTGTAGACCCAGATCAGACGCCGCAGAACGCGGCGTCTGATCAGGGTCGACACTATTTGCATAAAGTACAGGAACTTCTCTAAGCCATGGTAAAAATAAAATATAAACCAGACAACCATTTTACTGGAAATGGCCTGGTCCAAAGAGGTAAGGTAGAGGAATCCACTTGAGTTAATATTTTATTAGACTCTCATCAGGGTGTACAGAATCACATGCATATAAAAAGAACATAAAATTGCACCAAGCCATTCTATATAGAATTTTAAGAGACTATCATAAAAAAATGTAAACAAATGTATTTATATAAAAAAATGCAATTTGTAACACTTATTTTCACCTGAGAAAAAAACAACAACTAGAAATACGTCCAAAGGACATAGATGCCCCGCCTGAAAAACTTAAACGCAAATTGCTAACGCCGGACGCGGACAGAGACGGAAGAACGGATAGATTGTTGGTACTCGTTAGAACCGCCTCGACGAGGCGGTTCTAACGAGTACCAACAATCTATGTTTTTGAGCAGAAATAAGAAAAATAATGTATACCCCTGTAAACCCCAGTTTTACTATATAAAAGTGGGGTTTAAGGGGGTCAATATTATATAGATATGTTTTCGTGATGGAGAAATTGGTACCAGAGTATCACATACTTCTCCGAGTACCACCATCCATTTTTCGAGAAACAGTGTGCCCAGATGTTATTCGACTCCCATGCACGTAGTCTAGTATGCACTTTTTTTAACATAGCCATTTCATCCCAGCAGACCAATATTATATCCACGTAAAAAGTGTAGATGCTGATTAGACGGCTTGTAACGAGCCGTCTCATCTGGATCTGCACTGGTTGCCAGTCTGCCATTGATTTTTGACTGAAACCCCTATTTGCAACAATGGATGTGACCAAATTCGGAGATGGACGAGTCCACTTCATAAACTCAGGGGTGAAAGGGTTTAACTTTGTAATTGATGAACTAGTGGAATTATAGCAAATCTCCAGAAATGTCGGTCTCTCAGGAGATTTGAGAACTCTGGAGAAGATCCAAAGATGGGTTCGGGGTGGGGGGATTCAGTCGAACCCCTCTTTGACTCAAATTTCATTCTCATGGGAAATTTTGAATGGTAAATTTTGGATACTGTATTTATCAAGAATCTTCGCAAACCTAACTCTTTACATCGTACTTCTGATAAAATTCAAACACAGAAAGGAAGGCAATGATCAGGAATCGATTTAATTACCTAACACGTTCCTTCCAAGACACCAAAGGGAAAGAAAGACGCAATTAAAGCAACGGCACCATAATCAAAACACTACAAGCAGAAAGCCAAAAGGCCAATTTTCTCCCCCCAAAAAATGACCAAACAGCTCTCCAAAATAAACATTTTCACCAGGACATACATGCAAAGACACACAATGACAGAAATAGTAAACCACAGCAGAAGCTCCGCCTTGGAAAGGTTTGAGGTTTGTTAATGGTCGACAAACAAGCATTACTGGTCTAAAGAAAGCATGCAGTTTGATATTGCGCGCTGGTATTGAGAAATATCGGCATAGTTGTTCCTCGGATTTTATCGTTCATTTCTAATCATTTATACCTATAGCTATATAATAAAATTCGATCCTACATTGCAAAAATAAAATTTCTTATATGTTTTTATTCACAGTAATTAATCTTCTGCTTAGTTTTCGATACTTACGTCGGGAAATTAACTCAATTATTTTCGGGTCCATTTGGTCTTATTGCAGGGCATTATATAGGTAAAAACGTACTTTTGTACCTATAAAATGTGGCCAAATAAATTTTTAAGCAGTACAACACAAAAAATCGACGAAAAGAAAATACCCAGTAGGTGATCGCTTGCAGAGAAAGAGTTACGTCAGAGCAATAACGCGGTTCTAACACGGAACGTTAAGTTAAACCTATTTACAAACTTTCAGACATGCATACTACGTCAGAAACCTGTTAGTCATGTTTCATGAGGAATTCGATTTCAAGAGAAAAAAGTAGTCCCAAGCAGCGAATATTCCAAAATCGTATTTTCACTGTTTGAAACATCGAAAATATCGAATTCGACTTCACTGAGAAATCTCTTTACTTCATTGAAAAGTATAAATTAAAGAAAATCTAAGGAGTCCTTACTCTAAAACTTTAGCCCAGAACTACTTGATTACTTACCAGGCCAGTTAAAGAACCCATGCGGAACTCCATTAATTGTCTTCATCTGGACAGAGACACCCGCTTTCTTCAAGGTATTATAATAATCTGCAAAATATTTAAACTGTGGGGTGGGGTGTGTGGGCGTGTGGGTGGGTGTTTGATGTTTAGCGGCCCTGTCAACAATACGTAAGCCAAGACAGGGGCTTATAACTCACTTTTATAGAGATACATCACGTGTCACATAGCTCAAGATAAGAGAGGACATTTAGAGTATATTTTTCCACACAACATGTGTTGTGAGTACTCATAAGAAGTTCCTTTGCACTTCAAAGCGAGCCTCCCACAACTCATGTTTTACAGAGAAATAAGAAATTTTTGGTTGAAATATACCGTAAGCGACCTAATTACCGCACACATCCCTATAAGCGCACAGTCAAGCAATTTCGGAGTCTTCATTTTACAGTCCGTGTATTTTTTGTATACCGTATGCGACCTGATTACCGCATATGCCCCTATAAGCGCACAGTCAATCAGTTTCGTAGTCTTCATTTTACAGTCAGTGTACTTTTTGTATACTTCTTTATAAAGGCATTTGTTGTAGGTACCCATTTGAATTGCATCGACCTGTCGATGCAATTCAAATGAGTACCCACAACATATGCTTTTATAAAGAAAAGCAGAAAAAAATCTCCTAAACATCATCAAATTGCTGATCTTTTTTAAAGTTTACCCTCAGAAGGTAGGCACATATTTTACCATTAGTTTTCCCAGTAATTTTGAAATACCCAAGCGCTTAGTGCGGTAATTAGGTCGAATACGGTATGTAATCTGGTGCTATGCTGTCATCTACATCACGTGACAGTGGCTGCTACATCACATGACAGCGGCTGGAAAGAACTTGTTTGTAAATTTGGAGCTTCGTCAGAATTAATGTTAGTTTCGCTCGAGTAAAAATGGTTGAATACTTGTTACGCTGGATAAATTAAGGTACCACATATATTTCTAATTGTCAGCCAATCAGATTACTTAATCCAGATGATTGTGGATATAAATTCATATACTGAATGACAAACAGTGAAAAAGCCAACTGATCTGGATCTACACTGTTTGCAAAGGCAGGACATATCCAGATTCAGCAGGACAAGGGTTAATTAAGCCACCCAGTAGTTTTCCTACTGACCGTTTCACATGGTTCCTCTGTTGAAGTTCTTCTCTGCACGCGAGGCGGTGGTTACATATATGGCTTTGTTTTGTTATTGTTTGTTCATCATCTATCCTTCATGACTGTGGACATCTTCACTAAAAGTTTTGAAGGACTGAAGTAGACATTGTAAACCAGGTGCTTTTCAAATGCCTGTACGGGGTTCAATGCCGATCTGTTGCCAGAGCAACCAGACCACGATGAGTCCGACCAAAGACATCGATGTCAAACATCAAACTAAGAAGTTAAGCCTTAGGAGAAAATTCGCATGTAATGTCAATAAGAAAATAAAATATCGTCTGCTGCGATTTAAAAAAAAGGTAAGAGAAAAGTCCAGGTAGTAAATGCTGAAACTGACACACACACACACGCACACACACACACACCGCAAATGAAAAGCAGACGACAAACACAAATGACTAATACTTTTTAGCAGAACATAGGTCAATGTAATCATATTTGTAACAAAACGTTGTCGTCTGATATTCTTTCTTAATTTGTGTGTAAATAAATCAGCCTTAAAGGGCTAATCACAACAACAGCAAACAACATTTTATTTTTTTTCAGACAAAATAAGGCTTGACATACATAAATTACATCAAAAGGTAGCAATATGGACGACTGACCTTTCTACGGCGGTTGTTCTTGCGTTATGGGGATGTACAGTGAACTCTCGTTTCAACGAGGATCAACGAGAGCATTTCGAGGGTTGAGCACAAGACTGAAGTAAGTCAGATGGTTGTTTTTCCCCAAACTTAATTTCCTCACCATGAAGGCATTATGAAAACTACCACATTCCTTTCTGTAAACAATGAAAATTTAGCATTGTTTACAAAGGAGTCAAAGTTGCCCCTAAACAAGGGTTTCAAAAAATGTTTTAGTTACTACAGTCTTGCGATCAACCCTCGATTTGTTCCCAAAGACGTTGCGGATAAAATGAATTTGCTGTTGTACAGAATACTTAATGAGCAAATTGATATGTAAGAAATGTCCTGTTTTCTTCTTATTTCCTAAACAAGCATATGTTTTGGATATTTGTTAGAATCGCCTCAATCGTCTCACTGAGGCGATTCTAAAATTATCCAAAAAATATGTTTCTTTTAATCATTAAATACAATATTCTTGTATAACTTGTGACTAATTGTTACCTCTTAAGCGAAGGTTTCGTGACAGTCAAATTGTCATTATAACGAATTCCGTCGTTGTACCGAGTGTCGGTATAAAAAGGATTGTCTGTATTGCTTGGTTTTGTCATGTTTTTGCGTTTTACTATTGTGTATGGAGTGTACTTTATGGCATAAAATCATCTTGTTGGCGGGGAGGGAGGGGCGTGAGTGGGTGAACTGGTTCCCGTTTTTTCGTTGGTTTGTAGCGTGAATGCTATGTGTCGTGGTCGGTGTATTTGTCTTCTTGGCTATGTTCTATGATTGTGGCTTTTCCGGGACATCTTCTGTTCTGTTCATTACGAAAACACGCCTATTCAAATATATTGAGAAATATCACCACCAAAAAATGAAAACGTTCAGTTGAAAAATTCTGGTAGTTTTCATATTTCTGCTCAAAACATAGATTGTGGGTACTCGTTAGAACCGCCTCGGTGAGGCGGTTCTAACGAATACCCACAATCTATGTTTTTGAGCAGAAATATGAAAATTAATGTATACCCCTGTAAACCCAGTTTTACTATATAAAATTGGGGTTTAATAGGGTCAATATTATATAAGCATGTTTTCGTGATCATCACGTAAACATACCTATATAATTTTGACCCCCTTAAACCCCACTTTTATATAGAAAAAACTAGGGTTTACAGGGGTATACATTATTTTTCTTATTTCTGCTCAAACATAGATTGTGGGTACTCGTTAGCACCGGCTCGCCGAGGCGGTTCTAACGATACCCACAATCTATGTTTTAAGCAGAAATATGAAAAAAAAAAAAAATACCAGAAGTTTTATCTGAAAACTTTCAGTTTTTGGTGGTAAAATTTTCATTATATTTGAATAGGCATGTTTTCGTAATGGAATTTAGTTTCAGCATAGTAAAGAGTAAAACTTTCAAATACTTAGGACTAATACACTATATACCATAACATCCATCTCTTAGTGGATCAAGTTCTGCAATAATAATCAAAGTGTTAGGCAGATGAGAAAAATCCTTCTGTAGTATAACAGAAGACCTTGAAGACAGTCTGTCCTCTTCAGATATGTAGTGTGAACCAAACCTGAAAAGTAAAATTACTCATTTAGATTTTTATTGAATGTAAGTTTTATAGTACTGTCTATGAGTATTTGAAACAAGCCAAAAAAAAAAAAAAAAAAAAAAAAAAAAAAAAACAAAAAACATGTGACTTAAAACAATATATGTTTAAGCTTTTTTTACATGACTAGATTCAGTGATAAAGAAATTTAAAAATATATATGCTAAACATTTGTTTTTTATGACTTGCTTCAGTGACAAAACATGTTAAAATATACACCTTGAAGCTTCTGTTTGCATGAGTAGATTCAGTGACACGAGATTTTAAACATAAACGTTAAAATTTCTGATTGCATGACTTGATTCAGTAACAAGAGATTAAACATATGTATGTTAAAACTTCTGTTCGCATGACTTAATCAATTGATAAGAGATTTAAACATATACACGTTAAAGCTTTTGTTTGCATGACCTGTTTCAGTGACAAGACATTTGAACTTATACATGTGAAAGCTTCTGTTTGCATGAATCATTTAGCGACAAGACATTTAAACATAATTACACACGTTAAAGCTTCTATTTGCATGACTTGATTCGGTGGCAAGAGATTTAAACATTCATACTTAATGTTAAAGCTTCTGTTTGCATGACTTGATTTAGAGACAAGAGATCTAAACATATATATGTTAAAGCTTTTGTTTGCATGATTTCGTTCAGTGACTAGAGATTTAAACAGTTATACTTCACGTTAAAGCTTCTGTTTGCATGACATGATTTAGAGCCAAGAGATCTAAACATATATATGTTAAAGCTTTTGTTTGCATGATTTCGTTCAGTGACAAGATATTTAAACAAAGCTTTTGTTTGCATGACTTGGTTCAGTGACAAGAGATTTAAAATATATATGATTAAGCATGTGTTTGCATAACTTGATTCAGCGACAAGAGGTTTAGACATATATATGCACGGGTCAGATACTGGCACCTTTTTATACCCGGGTCAATAAATGTACCAGGAATATAAATATGTGATATTTTAACTCATTATAGTAGTCATTATGCAGCGAATACTTTATCCTTTCTAAATATACCAAAATGCCTTTTTCTTAGGGAGATAATTTGCATGAAATGTCAAAGTCTTTGTTCTGGGAAGAAAAAAAGAAAACAAACATAAATTTGTTGTCTGCAGAATTTCAAGAAAGATGAAAAGGTGTACCTACCATGTTCTTACATCCTTGGACAGAAATGCATCATATTGGAACTCTTCTTGTGATGGATATGGCGTTGTATTGTACACACTGGGATAAACAAGAACCTAAAATTAAACATACAGTTATATGGTAAGCATATCTGCTTAACACTTACCGTGTTATATATATATATATATATATATATATATATATATATATATATATATATATATATATATATATATATAATCGCGAACCTCAATGGCTCGATATGTTTGGGACCATAGAAATTCGTTCGAGACATGGGTAGTTCGAGCCACTGAGGGTTAATCATGGCACCAGTTCAGGAAGCAAATAGCGATAATTTAGGAAAATCTTTTCGATACATACAATTTCACGATAAAATAAGAAAATTTTCTTAAATTTTTTTTTTCTTCAGCTATCGTAAGAATTTCGTAGGGACTCAAAAACTAGTTCGAATTAGCCATGGTAAACGAGCCATCGGTGTTCGAGCCATCGAGGTTCGACTGTATATATATATATATATATATATATATATATATATATATATATATATATATATATATATATATATATATATGTATGTTTTTCTAGAAAAGAGGATCTTGACACTTCATGCAAATTGTCTCCTAAGGAGACAATTTGCATGAAATGTCAGATCCTATTTTCTAGGAAAAATAAGAGAAATATTTCAAAATGTCGTCCACTAAGCATGTAGACTGTTTTATGGCATCACAGTTACATCATTTCACAATTTTATGTTTTTTTACCTACATTTTTTTCTGAACTTATATACTAAGTCGCCATAAATTCAGTCATCAATAGGCCTCCTAGCATAAGTGTTTTAAGTCTGGTACCGTATTTAAAGACCAACTAAAGACCAACTCGTAATGTTGACGATAAAACATAGAAAAAAGCTTTCCGAAGCTTATAACACCGATCCCCACGTTGAAAAGTTTGGCAGTCAAAGTTTTGTTATGAGCATTGAAAGCAGCCAAATGACTATAGTGCTTCGGACATCTTTCAGGAAGTCGTTTTTTGCTTGGCGCTTTACACAGAAGAAGTAAATTTTCAAATTTTTGTCATGATTTAATGCAAAACCATTTGTCATAACTACCTATGCACAAAAAGTTTTATTCTGGTTATTGGTAATTAAAAAATCCAATATTTTCACTTTTTCCCATAGTAAAAATGAACGCAAGTTATGTAGAATTTTGTAGGGTAGGTAACTAGTAGGCAGATTTTCAACAGGTTCCGCTTGTTCAATTTTTCTGACATTTTCACAATTTTGTTGTGAAACATTAATAATTCAAAAGAAGCAAAGAAAAGTAAAACAGATTTTCTTAGACAAAACTTCCAAAAAAATCACTTTACTATAGAAATTGCATAGGTCAGAACAACTTTTGGCCATAAATTCAATTTTAGAGTACATATTTGAGAACAAAACGCAGAAACAGAAAAGACAAATGGTTTCTGATATGGTCAATCAGAGCAAAATATTTTCATTTAGAATAAAACGCGAAGTGATGTCGAAAGGACAGTAGACACTTTTGCAAACCAATACGTAAGCACGCCTAATCACATGTACTGAAAATTTTACCACCAAAAAATGAAAATTTTCGGATAAAAAATCGGATATTTTTCATATTTCTGCTCAAAACATAGATTGTGGGTACTCGTTAGAACCGCCTCGGCGAGGCGGTTCTAACGAGTACCCACAATCTATGTTTTTGAGCAGAAATAAACAAAATAATGCATACCCCCGTAAACCCCAGTTTCACTATATAAAAGTAGGCTTTAAGGGGGTTAACATTATATAGGCATGTTTTTGTGATGCCAAATAAGTTGAGATATGTAAACACCATAAAAAAGAGCACGTGGATCGTCGCCATCCAAAAAAAAACGGAAAATTAACAATGTCAAAATCAAAATCGTCAAGTCATATATTTTGGATGAAACAAACCCGTTTGAAATTGATAAATGCAAATCTAAAAATAGGACTTTGGTATCAATAGAATAAACTGTGTTCAAGTGTAGTTCAGTAGGAAATAAAGTGAGCGACCATATTCATTCAAAATAAGGACTGTCGTTAATCAATAGAACGTTCAAATATTTCGAAGTTGAGTTATAAACTTCAATAATATCAGCTTGTGTATCATCAGAAAGCGACATCTTAAATAAATCTATTTCATTACAAAACAAAAACAAAAACAAATCGCGTGCATAATCCCGTGGTCTGGGATCATCCATTGGACATTACCCAGGTATCACGTAGCAAATACCTTTTAATATATATTGCTGATATTCAATGAGAGATAGCAGCTGCCTGCAGTATTTCTATTATCTCCCTTGACAGGTAAAGTCCAAGGTAGATCAAATACTAACCAGGTTCTTCTAATTGGAATCCTCTGCTTTTATCATAGGTCACCAGTGGAATTTAACAAATTCTTAACTTTACATTTCTCCATATCCACATGGAAGATTAATTAATATTATATATTTCATTGCACAGAAAATATTTCTTTTAAATATTTTGGAAGCTGTATTGGCATATGACGTTGTTAAAATTAGATTTATTAAGGAAAAGGAAACGATACTTAATGGAAACACTAATGATAAAAGTAGAGGAATCCAATTAATTGGACCTGGTTATTTACGGAAAGTAACCAAGGGAGTTAACTGACTGCTTTCTCCTATTGTATTACAGTGGTGACAGCGTTTTTCATGTCCACGGAAACGCATGCAAAACGCTTTTTAACGGTTTGGAAACGCAGCGTTTCGACCACGCTTAAACGATCGTTTACAGTTTTAGCCAATCAGATCATCGTTTCTGAAACGTTTCAAGCGTTTCAAATATTAACCAATCACATTAGCGTTCGGAAAACGCTGTCATGGAAACCATGTCTGGTTTCAAACGTTTTAGCGTTTGCAGAGTTAGCCAATCAAAATCTCGCGGACTCAATTTATTTTACATCTTTTTTTTTTTTTCAATTTCACTTAATTATAATTGTTATAAAATTAATAAAAATAATAGTCAAATAATTTTATGGAGACGAGTATCTGATGCAATAAACAGGAAATGTGTTTTGACGGACAGTGATAGTGGCCGGACTCTGTAGCTCAGTCTGGTGATCAGAAGTCGCGTGTCCGATGCTTGCCGGTGCAGTCAGGTAATAGTTGTTTGTTGCACACTATTTTCTCACCTGAGACAAACACTGGGTACATAAATATTTCGATTATGAATTACATCAAGTGGTATTAAAGCCACTTGATTATATTGAATGCAATGATTAGACTCACATCAATGAATATAAATGAATTTGTAATAATAATAATAATAATAACGATTACTAAACATATATTTTCAAGTCACGGTTTTGCAGATTAACATTTCACTGTATTCGCGTATACGGGAGTTCCCTGTCCAAGATTGCGGCTATAAGTAGCGGTAGGAAAAACTCTAGAGTAAATACGTGTATTTCGTTATATTTTCCTTCCGCGATGATTTAGGATGTTAGATGGTGGCAATTAGCTATTAAAGACACAATTTAGATTGCATAACACGCTAATGACCATAAACAGATAAAAATAAGAAGTTCTTGGTGACTTTGGCCAACCTTATAGGTAGGGGCCTAATAAGGGGAAATTATTGACATTAGTAAAGTTTATGATTAAAACATAGGAACAGATAAGGTCGGTAATTTGGCGAAAGGTTGGTGTGCATTTTTTTTTCTTTTTATTCATTAAAATATAGCTGGTTGTTTTTAATAAAATCGCCTCGCAAAGGCAGTTCTAATGAATACCCACAACATATTTTATGGATAAATTATGGATAAATTAACACTTATGTTTTAATATGCTAGTTTATCATCAAATTCCCTCTTCTGCATAAATTTCCATTAGCACAATTTCAAAGCTTCGTCAAACTAAAAGATAATCACTAAAAAGGGTATAATAAATAAATCCATTGTTCAGAAAAAGCATAATTTTGGAGCACTTTTTTTTCGCAAAGACATTTAAGAATTATTTACCACGCTATGGGGCAGTTTCAGCAGACAAGAAATTAATAAGATTTTGTTTTTATTTTTTCTGAAAAATAGGATTTGAAATATCAAATGCCATTTTACGGAAAATATAGGAACAAAGTCTTTATTTTTCTTTCATTCCCAGCAATGAATAATGATAGGAATGCCTTTCAACTTCCAGTCAAGAATGATTGATTATTGACTTTTGAAAGTACTGGAAAACACGTTGTGTCTTAAAATGCAATAGACAACGAAAAAGGAATTTAACAGTTTTTGGCAGAATCACTTTAATTCCTGCAAAAAGGAATGTACTTTCAGTGAATATGTGGATCAGTCTGCACATCCCGCAATCTTATCAGTCTGTGTTTTCTGGACGAAGAAGCAGTAGATCTTCTAGAGCGTGTGGTGAAGACTGATCAGACTGTGCAGACGTACAGGTTGATCTGAATATTCACTTAACATACAGAGTTTGTAGAAATAACTGTGTTTCAGAAAATTCAGTTTGCGCAATTGCAGAAAGTAAATATTCACATTTTAGGATACAATAATTTTTTTAATTTTTTTTTTAAATTTTCTATCAGACTTATTATACAGTTCTCCATCAGTAGAATTAGGATCCAGTTTTTGAAGTGTTCTTATTTACTTTAAAAATAAGTAAATAAATAAATAAATAGATAAATAAATAAATAAATAAATAAATAAATGAGGTTCATTTGAGAAACTTTATGATCGATTTATGATTATGATCATATCTTGTATTTTTATGTTTCTCCTCCAGAAAATATATGGTTGGTACTCATTAAAATTACCTCTGTGAAGTGATTCTAATAAATATACACAACAAAATTATTTTAGTGGAAAAATGAACACACACATCAATCATTATCAAATACTCTATGCTACATGAATCTGGAGTACTGTGCAATTAATGCGTATAATATCATGATATTTTCCAATTTTTATCTATTTACATATTTTTTTTTATTTATGCTATCTCCTTTTTGATCTTTCAAATGTTACATAATATTAGCCTGTGTATTTCTTAAGGAGGGTGAGGTATAGGAAATACTCATTCCATGTACTGTTTATTGGAAGTTTTATGATGTGCAGGTGCACTTCCAAATCTGTTTGGATGAAAAAAAAAGAAAAAAAAAAAAAGAAAGAAACACCATGCATAAACAGATAATGCCTTAAAAGGATATATTGCTCGTATATTTGAAATTAAGACAACACCAGACGTAATATAAAACATATATATCGAAGAAGACTCACTTAAAAACTGTTAAGTCAGTTTTGAACAAATAAAAAAAAAAAAAAAAAAAACATTTCCATTTCATCCATTCATCTTTTATATAAGGTCATTTTCATTTTAAACTATCGAATACATGTAGATACAAAGTAATTTTACCAATATTGAAAAAGAGGAATACATGAAAATATGTGATAAATATAGGGCATCCGCGCACTCTGATTTGCTTCGTAGGTGCTCATCTGTACATTGTCTTATTCGATACGATTTGCCAATAGTCTTGCACATTATCTTCTAATATTTAACCTATTGTTACTGAATGAACTCACCCACCCTATATACTGGAAGATTCTAATTTCGATTTTAGGTATGCCAGACTATGTTATGTAGAGAAACAAATGGTTGAACTATTTGCAAATAGTGGATACCCTGATCAGACGTCACGTTCTGCGGCATCTGATCTGGGTCTCCACTGTTTGCCAATTACCCTTTTAGGAGTATCCAGACTACAATGTGCTATAAATGCAACATTGATTAGTATGTTCATCCGTGCATTTTGATCTGGTTCGTTGCAGTTCGTCTGTACAATTTTATTATCATTATTATTCGAAAGGATCTGCTGTTTCTCCAGTGCATCGTCTTCTAATATTTAAGTATAGGTTGCAATATGCAAAATACTAGATTAGAATGTGCATCCGCGCACTCTGCTCTGGGTCATTGCTGCTCGTCCATACATTTGATCTTCGTCTTCTAATATTAAAATATAGCGTTCTTAAGGTTAACAGCTTTGCATATACATGCCAAAAATGTTTTCATAGTGAGAATATACTTTCATGAAAGCCCTCCAGCAAGATATTTGCCGACTGTCCACATAATTGCCATGATGTGCACAGTGCATCGTATTCGAAAAATAATGGCCCAAACAAGTAAAAATGGATCTATTTATATTTTACAAATCTGATCAGTCTGTGTATTAGATGGATACTGAGCGATTCATGTATTACAGTATTTTATACTAATGACCTGATCAGTGAACTGAGTGGTCACCATTATGCACTAGACTGATCCACTCACTTTAATCTGAGTAACACCTATGCTCAGAGGGACGTTTTCACTGGATAAGGATCTAATGAAAGGATTAGTATTGGTGACATATAATTCTAACAATAAATTTCAGTAAAGCAGATCATCTGTTCCAGCACCATTTGTCTAAACGACAGTGTACATTTCATTTTAAAAAAAGGTGAGGGCGTGAGGGGAGGGACGTGAGGGGGACGGGGGGGGGGGGGGGGGGGGAATATTACTCAAAACAATAATGGCAATTCACAGGTTCGACGTAGTTCAGACTGGTGTTGAAAATCTTTGATCTTGATCCTGCTGCGCAAGCTGATCTAGTTTGATCGGCACTGGTTGAATATATATTAGCCCCTTTGAATAGAAATAAGAAACGACCTTTTGGTAATTGAGAATAGCTTAGACCAAGGTGAACCGGCATTTCCGCGCAGTCTGATCGTGGTCTACACATATCACCAACAGAATGGATTATGTCAACGATTCATTGACTAGTTGAACCTTTATCACTCTCTGGGCTAACTCAGCAGATGGCAAATTCATGACCTCTTTTCTTATTTTCTCCCGTAAAACAGGTTTGACATTTCACGCAAATCTCCACTGAAGACAATTTGCAGGGAAAGTGAAGTCCTGTGGAGATAATATGTATGAAAAGCCGACACCTGTTTTCAGGATAACATAAGAAAAATACTTCAAAATGTCATCAACTGAACATTCTGTACATTTCATGCAAATTGTCTTGAATAGAGACAACTGGCATGAAATGTCAAATCCTGTTTTCTGGAAAAACGAAGAAAATGTCATCACTTTGTTGTCTGCTGAATAAACAGAGTGGTAAAGGTTAACATTTAACCTGCTTTGTTTAGATATAAGCAGATGATATTTTTATTATTATTATTATTTATTTTTTTTTGATGTGAAAAGAGTTTAACTCACTTTAATTTGGAGACCCAAAACAGGCTATTGGAAAACAGTGCAGATCCAGATCAGACACTGCAAAATGCGGCATTTGATCAGGGTAGCCATTGTTTGCACAGTTCAGTCATTTTTCGCTAGGATTATCTAAATCACATAACCTTACATGCCTAACATTGAATTAGACTCTTCCAATATAGAGTGTGGGGGAGTCTATTTGGACATATATACTCTTGTTGCATCTTTTCACCTTTTCCCATGATGCTGTCAAATTGTGCTACATGGAAGACAAATAAAGAACTAAACTTGTATAAGTTTTATCTCTGGCATTTTTACTTATGGGATTATTTCCTATGACATTTTACCAGGTAGCCTCTGGCATAATAATAATAAATAAATAAAAATAAAATAAAAATAAAATAAAATAAATAAATAAAAATAAAATAAAATATAAAAGTAAGGTAAATAAAATAAATAAATATTTTCTTGGTTAAGGCATTCTGATATTGTCAAATCATTTGCAGGCAATTTGTATGAAATGCCAAAATCTGTTTTCAGGAAATATATATAAACTTCAAAATGTCATTTGCTAAATATTTTATACCGAGTACTATGTGCTAAAACATTTAATTGTCAAAAGACGTTGATTGTCATGATTGCAGTGTAAAAATAATAGACTTCACAAAGTATAATAATAAATCATGTTAATTCTTTCGAAAATACCAAAATTTATTTTATAAAGAAAATATAAATAAATAAAATAATACGTAGATACAGAGTACTTTAGTTGTAATAAACACGGTTTAATACGGTCCAACAGGTATTTATGATTCGATTGGTCTAACATACAAACGGTGCGAAACGGTCAAATGATTGGCCGAAACGGAAAAAGCGTTTCGATAAGGCAAGCTGATTGGCCGAAACGGTGAAAAGCGTTTCGAGAAAACGTTTGTATCTCCTCAGTGCGCATATGCAAATTAAGCGTTTGAGTGAAACGCTTTGCTCTGTAATTTGATTGGCCGAAACGATATGAAACGCTAGAAACGTTGTCGAAACGCAAACGTTATGCCACGATTTTAAAACGCACCCCAAACGCATAAACGGACAAGAAAAACGTAATCGCTACAGTGGTGACAGCGTTTTTCATGTCCACGGAAACGCATGCAAAACGCTTTTTAACGGTTTGGAAACGCAGCGTTTCGACCACGCTTAAACGATCGTTTACAGTTTTAGCCAATCAGATCATCGTTTCTGAAACGTTTCAAGCGTTTCAAATATTAACCAATCACATTAGCGTTCGGAAAACGCTGTCATGGAAACCATGTCTGGTTTCAAACGTTTTAGCGTTTGCAGAGTTAGCCAATCAAAATCTCGCGGACTCAATTTATTTTACATCTTTTTTTTTTTTTCAATTTCACTTAATTATAATTGTTATAAAATTAATAAAAATAATAGTCAAATAATTTTATGGAGACGAGTATCTGATGCAATAAACAGGAAATGTGTTTTGACGGACAGTGATAGTGGCCGGACTCTGTAGCTCAGTCTGGTGATCAGAAGTCGCGTGTCCGATGCTTGCCGGTGCAGTCAGGTAATAGTTGTTTGTTGCACACTATTTTCTCACCTGAGACAAACACTGGGTACATAAATATTTCGATTATGAATTACATCAAGTGGTATTAAAGCCACTTGATTATATTGAATGCAATGATTAGACTCACATCAATGAATATAAATGAATTTGTAATAATAATAATAATAATAACGATTACTAAACATATATTTTCAAGTCACGGTTTTGCAGATTAACATTTCACTGTATTCGCGTATACGGGAGTTCCCTGTCCAAGATTGCGGCTATAAGTAGCGGTAGGAAAAACTCTAGAGTAAATACGTGTATTTCGTTATATTTTCCTTCCGCGATGATTTAGGATGTTAGATGGTGGCAATTAGCTATTAAAGACACAATTTAGATTGCATAACACGCTAATGACCATAAACAGATAAAAATAAGAAGTTCTTGGTGACTTTGGCCAACCTTATAGGTAGGGGCCTAATAAGGGGAAATTATTGACATTAGTAAAGTTTATGATTAAAACATAGGAACAGATAAGGTCGGTAATTTGGCGAAAGGTTGGTGTGCATTTTTTTTTTCTTTTTATTCATTAAAATATAGCTGGTTGTTTTTAATAAAATCGCCTCGCAAAGGCAGTTCTAATGAATACCCACAACATATTTTATGGATAAATTATGGATAAATTAACACTTATGTTTTAATATGCTAGTTTATCATCAAATTCCCTCTTCTGCATAAATTTCCATTAGCACAATTTCAAAGCTTCGTCAAACTAAAAGATAATCACTAAAAAGGGTATAATAAATAAATCCATTGTTCAGAAAAAGCATAATTTTGGAGCACTTTTTTTTCGCAAAGACATTTAAGAATTATTTACCACGCTATGGGGCAGTTTCAGCAGACAAGAAATTAATAAGATTTTGTTTTTATTTTTTCTGAAAAATAGGATTTGAAATATCAAATGCCATTTTACGGAAAATATAGGAACAAAGTCTTTATTTTTCTTTCATTCCCAGCAATGAATAATGATAGGAATGCCTTTCAACTTCCAGTCAAGAATGATTGATTATTGACTTTTGAAAGTACTGGAAAACACGTTGTGTCTTAAAATGCAATAGACAACGAAAAAGGAATTTAACAGTTTTTGGCAGAATCACTTTAATTCCTGCAAAAAGGAATGTACTTTCAGTGAATATGTGGATCAGTCTGCACATCCCGCAATCTTATCAGTCTGTGTTTTCTGGACGAAGAAGCAGTAGATCTTCTAGAGCGTGTGGTGAAGACTGATCAGACTGTGCAGACGTACAGGTTGATCTGAATATTCACTTAACATACAGAGTTTGTAGAAATAACTGTGTTTCAGAAAATTCAGTTTGCGCAATTGCAGAAAGTAAATATTCACATTTTAGGATACAATAATTTTTTTAATTTTTTTTTTAAATTTTCTATCAGACTTATTATACAGTTCTCCATCAGTAGAATTAGGATCCAGTTTTTGAAGTGTTCTTATTTACTTTAAAAATAAGTAAATAAATAAATAAATAGATAAATAAATAAATAAATAAATGAGGTTCATTTGAGAAACTTTATGATCGATTTATGATTATGATCATATCTTGTATTTTTATGTTTCTCCTCCAGAAAATATATGGTTGGTACTCATTAAAATTACCTCTGTGAGGTGATTCTAATAAATATACACAACAAAATTATTTTAGTGGAAAAATGAACACACACATCAATCATTATCAAATACTCTATGCTACATGAATCTGGAGTACTGTGCAATTAATATGTATAATATCATGATATTTTCCAATTTTTATCTATTTACATATTTTTTTTTATTTATGCTATCTCCTTTTTGATCTTTCAAATGTTACATAATATTAGCCTGTGTATTTCTTAAGGAGGGTGAGGTATAGGAAATACTCATTCCATGTACTGTTTATTGGAAGTTTTATGATGTGCAGGTGCACTTCCAAATCTGTTTGGATGAAAAAAAAAGAAAAAAAAAAGAAAGAAACACCATGCATAAACAGATAATGCCTTAAAAGGATATATTGCTCGTATATTTGAAATTAAGACAACACCAGACGTAATATAAAACATATATATCGAAGAAGACTCACTTAAAAACTGTTAAGTCAGTTTTGAACAAATAAAAAAAAAACAAAAAAAACATTTCCATTTCATCCATTCATCTTTTATATAAGGTCATTTTCATTTTAAACTATCGAATACATGTAGATACAAAGTAATTTTACCAATATTGAAAAAGAGGAATACATGAAAATATGTGATAAATATAGGGCATCCGCGCACTCTGATTTGCTTCGTAGGTGCTCATCTGTACATTGTCTTATTCGATACGATTTGCCAATAGTCTTGCACATTATCTTCTAATATTTAACCTATTGTTACTGAATGAACTCACCCACCCTATATACTGGAAGATTCTAATTTCGATTTTAGGTATGCCAGACTATGTTATGTAGAGAAACAAATGGTTGAACTATTTGCAAATAGTGGATACCCTGATCAGACGTCACGTTCTGCGGCATCTGATCTGGGTCTCCACTGTTTGCCAATTACCCTTTTAGGAGTATCCAGACTACAATGTGCTATAAATGCAACATTGATTAGTATGTTCATCCGTGCATTTTGATCTGGTTCGTTGCAGTTCGTCTGTACAATTTTATTATCATTATTATTCGAAAGGATCTGCTGTTTCTCCAGTGCATCGTCTTCTAATATTTAAGTATAGGTTGCAATATGCAAAATACTAGATTAGAATGTGCATCCGCGCACTCTGCTCTGGGTCATTGCTGCTCGTCCATACATTTGATCTTCGTCTTCTAATATTAAAATATAGCGTTCTTAAGGTTAACAGCTTTGCATATACATGCCAAAAATGTTTTCATAGTGAGAATATACTTTCATGAAAGCCCTCCAGCAAGATATTTGCCGACTGTCCACATAATTGCCATGATGTGCACAGTGCATCGTATTCGAAAAATAATGGCCCAAACAAGTAAAAATGGATCTATTTATATTTTACAAATCTGATCAGTCTGTGTATTAGATGGATACTGAGCGATTCATGTATTACAGTATTTTATACTAATGACCTGATCAGTGAACTGAGTGGTCACCATTATGCACTAGACTGATCCACTCACTTTAATCTGAGTAACACCTATGCTCAGAGGGACGTTTTCACTGGATAAGGATCTAATGAAAGGATTAGTATTGGTGACATATAATTCTAACAATAAATTTCAGTAAAGCAGATCATCTGTTCCAGCACCATTTGTCTAAACGACAGTGTACATTTCATTTTAAAAAAAGGTGAGGGCGTGAGGGGAGGGACGTGAGGGGGACGGGGGGGGGGGGAATATTACTCAAAACAATAATGGCAATTCACAGGTTCGACGTAGTTCAGACTGGTGTTGAAAATCTTTGATCTTGATCCTGCTGCGCAAGCTGATCTAGTTTGATCGGCACTGGTTGAATATATATTAGCCCCTTTGAATAGAAATAAGAAACGACCTTTTGGTAATTGAGAATAGCTTAGACCAAGGTGAACCGGCATTTCCGCGCAGTCTGATCGTGGTCTACACATATCACCAACAGAATGGATTATGTCAACGATTCATTGACTAGTTGAACCTTTATCACTCTCTGGGCTAACTCAGCAGATGGCAAATTCATGACCTCTTTTCTTATTTTCTCCCGTAAAACAGGTTTGACATTTCACGCAAATCTCCACTGAAGACAATTTGCAGGGAAAGTGAAGTCCTGTGGAGATAATATGTATGAAAAGCCGACACCTGTTTTCAGGATAACATAAGAAAAATACTTCAAAATGTCATCAACTGAACATTCTGTACATTTCATGCAAATTGTCTTGAATAGAGACAACTGGCATGAAATGTCAAATCCTGTTTTCTGGAAAAACGAAGAAAATGTCATCACTTTGTTGTCTGCTGAATAAACAGAGTGGTAAAGGTTAACATTTAACCTGCTTTGTTTAGATATAAGCAGATGATATTTTTATTATTATTATTATTTATTTTTTTTTGATGTGAAAAGAGTTTAACTCACTTTAATTTGGAGACCCAAAACAGGCTATTGGAAAACAGTGCAGATCCAGATCAGACACTGCAAAATGCGGCATTTGATCAGGGTAGCCATTGTTTGCACAGTTCAGTCATTTTTCGCTAGGATTATCTAAATCACATAACCTTACATGCCTAACATTGAATTAGACTCTTCCAATATAGAGTGTGGGGGAGTCTATTTGGACATATATACTCTTGTTGCATCTTTTCACCTTTTCCCATGATGCTGTCAAATTGTGCTACATGGAAGACAAATAAAGAACTAAACTTGTATAAGTTTTATCTCTGGCATTTTTACTTATGGGATTATTTCCTATGACATTTTACCAGGTAGCCTCTGGCATAATAATAATAAATAAATAAAAATAAAATAAAAATAAAATAAAATAAATAAATAAAAATAAAATAAAATATAAAAGTAAGGTAAATAAAATAAATAAATATTTTCTTGGTTAAGGCATTCTGATATTGTCAAATCATTTGCAGGCAATTTGTATGAAATGCCAAAATCTGTTTTCAGGAAATATATATAAACTTCAAAATGTCATTTGCTAAATATTTTATACCGAGTACTATGTGCTAAAACATTTAATTGTCAAAAGACGTTGATTGTCATGATTGCAGTGTAAAAATAATAGACTTCACAAAGTATAATAATTAATCATGTTAATTCTTTCGAAAATACCAAAATTTATTTTATAAAGAAAATATAAATAAATAAAATAATACGTAGATACAGAGTACTTTAGTTGTAATAAACACGGTTTAATACGGTCCAACAGGTATTTATGATTCGATTGGTCTAACATACAAACGGTGCGAAACGGTCAAATGATTGGCCGAAACGGAAAAAGCGTTTCGATAAGGCAAGCTGATTGGCCGAAACGGTGAAAAGCGTTTCGAGAAAACGTTTGTATCTCCTCAGTGCGCATATGCAAATTAAGCGTTTGAGTGAAACGCTTTGCTCTGTAATTTGATTGGCCGAAACGATATGAAACGCTAGAAACGTTGTCGAAACGCAAACGTTATGCCACGATTTTAAAACGCACCCCAAACGCATAAACGGACAAGAAAAACGTAATCGCTACTGTAACCTGTCAGATTTGTGTGGCTTTACTTGGAACTTAGAATGTTTAAAATGGCAGATCAGAGAATTTTGACATCTGGCGGTGCCTAATGTATTTACCCATAGTACATTTAGTCGGACACCTTGACTCCTTGTCATACCTCACCTAAATTCGAAGAGGTCGCTTTTATTGTATCTAAACTGCTGGATGTGTGGCAAACAGTGTAGTCCCAGATCAGACGCCGCATTCTGCGGCGTCTGATCTGGGTCTACACTGTTTGAAAGGCCTGTCTGATCCAATACTAAGTTAATACGGTCAGTCCTTTAACGCTTTGCATGCTGGATAAATTTTCCAACAGATAACATAGGGAAATATTAATAAATAGCAATAACGTATATTTATTACATCTCAAAAACGAAAACCTATATGGATGATAAATATTGAGCCGGAGCACGAAAAATGGACCTTATATTTGTCCGGTTTGTGGTTTTTCAAATGCGCATGCGTAGTCATTTATTGGGACTACAGACATGCGTATTTTGTCTGAAGCTTCTTAAAGGTCTCTTCTACATATATGCGTACAGCAAAAGCCCTGGCGAGACTGTGATTTTGCGCAGGCCTGCCTAAGTCTTTGCTGGACGTCTATGTGATAAGTACCCTTTTCTCATGCGCTGGCTCAATCATTGACTTACAGCAAACTGTATGAGATCTCGCACTTCATGGCACGCAATTCCTGCTAATTTTCCACCAGCACTGTCACCACACACGCCAAGTTTACTCTCTGCAGCGCCACCTGCAAGGCAATATCTGAATACAGTAAAACCTCAATGACTCGAACATCGATGACTCGTTTACCGTGGTTAATTCGAACTCGTGTTTGAGTCCCTAGGAGATTCTTCCGACAGCTCACGAAAATTATTATTTAGGAATACTTAAAAAAGATCCTATTTTATCAAGAAAATGTATGTTGTGTGTACTCATTAGAATCGCCTCGTCGAGGCGATTCTAATGAGTACACTCAACATACCATTCTTTTATAGAAGATCGGAAATACATACATATATTATACCGGAGGCCGCGGTTTTCAACACCTCCCAAGGGACCATGCGAATATTAATTTAAAATTTAAAATACTTTCTTGATATAATATTCTACTTAAGAGTATCTTTTAACTTCCTTTGCATCTGAAATAGGGTAAAACGTACCCCTACCCCCTCAATTCTTGACAATATCGTGGCCAAAATGCATGAAAATATGGATGGTTGTAACTGTTTTCTACATGCTGTAACATCTTCATATTTTGGTTTTGTATTATGGAGAAAAAAAATCTGAAGAAATTTTGAGAGGGGGCCAAACAGGCCCAAATCATACCATGCCCTTTGTCTCCTAACCTGGCGCTATGATTAACCCTCAGTGGCTTGAACTACCCATATCTTGAACAGATTTGATTGGTCCCAAAGATATTCGAGCCATAGAACTTCGACTGTTTATAATAAATCTAAGCCCTCAAAAAGAAGCAATGCCTCAGTTCAGCCGTAAAAAATATCACATTCGTTTGCGGTGCTCGTTATTTTGTTATTTCGTATTTTGCCTCAGAAGAGCCTGTCACAATTCGTGCAGGCCAGATCCGAAGAAAAAAGGTGAAGTAATGTGCATCAGCTTAGAAGAAGCTTTGCAGTCTTACAAATTTGCCTAACAAAAATAAATGGCCAGTACGTCTTAGTACAGGCCTCGATTAGCTTGCCAATCGGCCTCATCTTAACGCCAATAAATGGCCAGTTCGCTTCAGTTCAGGCCTAGACTAGCTTGTCGGTCGGCTCATTCTTATCAGAAGTAAATATGGAGATACAGATACAGTAAAATCTCAATGACTTGAACACCAATGACTCGTTTACCATGGCTAATTATAGGGCTCAAACATTTTTTTTCATGCATTAACATTCGCCAGGTCCCGTGGGAGGTGTTGAAAACCGAGGCCGAAGGCCGCGGTTTTCAACACCTCCCAAGGGACCTGGCGAATATTAATGCATTGAAAAACCATGTTCAATCGCTATTATTGCATAAAAACTGAAAACATTTGCTACATTTCGCGTTACTTCTTGCACTATTTTGTTTCGCCTTTTCACCGATGTCGCGCGAACGATATTTGCACGGACTATGCTCGTTCTGGGACAGGGTAGTACACATCTCGTGCCGGCAGTAATTCTGTGGCCCCGAAACGAGCATATTGAAAGTTGCGTAGCCGTGCATTAACAGCGCGTGAATTGCCTTGTTAATACACGGTTTTTCGCCGGTTGATGCACGGCTGTTAATAACGTGCGACACTGCTTTTATGCAATGATGCGGATTACTGAAAACAAAAAGTATATGAGAGCGACTGGTGAGGCCAAATCAGTAGCCAAAACTGGCTAGTCTGGTCTCGAAAACTTGACACTTAAGCTGTTTTCAATTTTGTGAGTGCGTTCATTGCTCTCAAATTTCATAACTCAGATTTATAAGTAACTGTGGGTCGACTGACAAACACTGACCCAAAAGTCCTTTTAGAACTTATTTGAAATAGTAATACTCACCTACAGCCGTTTTATTTTTTGCTAGCCATTCTACCACACAGTTGACATCATCTTGGTTTGCTGGAAACCTGTGCTCAGGGGCCAGTCTATATTCAATATTCACTACAATACATGGGGAATCCCTAGAAGTAATTTAAGAATGTTATACTATTACACATTATTTTTTTGACTTCGGTGAAGCATTCCCAGCGGACACATGACGTTTATACATCGTCGCATCAACGTTGATGCTACGTCAAGACGTTGCATCGACGTTGTTTCAACGTTGCGTGTCCGCTGGGTTGTCAGTTGCGTCCAGAACGGAATGTTTTCTACGCACAGTCAGGAAAAATCTTTATTCTCTCCTAGCATGGCTTACAAAATGGAGGCTATTCTTAGAGGAAATAATTTGCTCCTAGAGGGAGCAAATTCTGTCTTGCAGTAGTAGTCCCAATGATTAGTAAAAACAAAAAAAAACAAAACAAAAAAAAAAAAATTTTGACAATTCCTGTGTATCCTAACTTATATATTCTTTTGGTTTGTTGTGCATAGGGAGAAACATAAAAAAAAATAAAAGGGTCCTGCAAAACGTTTTGTCACTGGGTTCGGATTACTTCAGTGCTACGTTTTATCAAACATATTTTTATTACAAACCTTCAAAGTATTCCCCCTTTACTAAAACACTTTTTGTAACCTATTTACCCAGTCGCGAAAAGCAGATAAACAGTCTTCTTTTGGTATCTGTTGGAGACACTGATAAATAGCGCTGCCAAGAGAACTTCTAGACGTATACTTATTTCCAGAAAGCATTTTCTTAAGCGTTGGAAATAAAAAGAAGTCACTGGGACTCAGGTCAGGTGAATAAAGGGGTTTAAAAATTTCACCTTTTCAGAAGCCAAAAAAGACTTAACAACCTCACACTTATGAGAGCCGGCGTTGTCATGTAAAAAGTGGACTCTGACCATCCTTTGTTTGGCCGTTTCTTATTGTAACAAGTAAGTTGGTCAGTGTATATGACTGCATCTATTTCAATTTGAAATAACTCGGTCAGTTGGAAAGCAATTTGCACGAAATAAACGGGTATCGTTAGCTATTCAACACACCTTTCAAGTGCAGTGAAGTATTTTAAAATATACCTGGGATAAAAGTTAGGAAGTCTATTAGTGACAGAATTTTTTGCACGACCCTTGTAGTGCAGCAGTGATATCAGAGTGCTGTATAAAGACGGTTATCTGTAAACCTTGAACTGGGCTTATGTGCTGGGACATTGGCAAACAGTGTAGACCCAGATAAGACGCCATAGAACGCGGCGTCTGATCAGGGTCTACATTGTTTGCTACAAGAAAACAGAATTTTAAGGTTAAAGGAAACAGTCAAAGTCCCCGTTCAGGACCATTTTCTAGCCTACACACAGATACAGTTGACCCACCAGTACTGTCAGTTCTTTGATTAATTAACCCTTGTCCTGCTGAACCCGGATATACCCTATTTTCACACAGTGTAGATCCAGATCAGTTGGCTTCTGAAGAAACCAACTGATCTGGATCTGCACTGATTGCCATCAAGAATGTGAATTTATCTCAACAACTGGATCAAGTAATCTGATTGGCTGAAAATTAAAAGTGGGCGTGGCCTCTTAATTTATTCAGCAGGACAAGGGTGAAAGACGTATGCTATTTCCTTCGTTCTTTGTGATGCCTTGTGAATGCTCGCTTCGGAAACAGTTTGAAGTCTGTCCCGTTCGCTGTCGTATTGCTGCGTTTTGTGAGTCCTGTGAAGACTTTGTTGGGAAAGAGGCAGCTGGTTATTTTATTTTTCTTTGGATTGTAGCTTCTGTGGTGTCGTCCTAGTTTATTTACTTTTCCTCTTGGGGTCTTTAGTAGACTACCGTCTGTGATTGTGGCTCTTCCTGGGCGTCTTCTTTACTATTTTAAAGTGTACGTGATAATCAGATAATTCGACCATCTAAGTTTATACATAACAGCTATACAGTAAAGTTTCAATGACTCGAACACCACTGGCTCGTTTACCGTGGCTGATTCAAACCCTTTTCTAAGTCCAACACGAAAACATGCCTATATAATTTTGACCCTCTTAAACGCCACCTTTATACAGTAAAACTTGAATTTGCAGAGGTATATATTAGTGTTCTTATTTCTGCTCGTGAAACATTGATTGTGGGTACTCGTTAGAACCGCCTCGTCGAGGCGGTTCTAACGAGTACCCACAATATATGTTTTAAGCAGAAATGTGAAAAGTATAAGAGTTTGTATTCTGAAAATTTTCAGTTTTCTGGAGGTGAACTGTTCCATATACGTGTATTTGAATGGGCGTGTTTTCGTAATGCCTGGGAAATTCTTCTGATAGTGCAAGAAAACCATTACGAAAACACGCCTATTCAAATACATCGAAAATTTTACCACCAAAAACTGAAAGTTTTAAGATAAAAATTCTGATATTTTTCATATTTCTGCTAAAAAATAGATTGCGGGGTTCTAACGATTACCCATAATCTCTGTTTTTGAGCAGAATTAAGAAAAATAATGTATACCCCTGTAAACCCCAGTTTTACTATATAAAAGTGGGGTTTAAGGGGGTCAGAATTATATAGGTATGTTTTCGTGATGAAACATAAGGAATATTTTCTTCTTGTATCAGGAACATGTATGTTGTGTGTACTCATCGAGGCGATTCTAATGGGTACACTCAACATACCAATATTTTATAGACGATAGTAAAGGTATCCCTAAATTATCCCTATTTGCCTTCTGGCCCTGCGCCATGATTAACCCTCAATCACTCGCACTATCGATGTCTAGAACAAATGTCCATCGTCTTAAAGGTGTTCGACCTATTGAAGTTCGCCTGTATTACGTTGCATAGTTGACTGCAATAATTATAAAGAGGGCGAGGTTTGTAATTTGGTTGAAAATTCTGCAAGAATAAGTTTTTGGCAGCAAAAACACGTCTCATAAACGAAAATAACAGACTCGTTGTTTTGGGTGTATTGTTTAAAATCGAGTCATAATATACAAATGCGAAACCAATTTAATCAAACCATGCGTTTCTACGAAATCCAGATGCCGCGCTACCTAGTCGCTAGACTAGAACATTTGAGACACTGTCAAACAGTGCTGATCCTGACCAAACGCCGCAGAACGCGGCGTCTGATCAGTGTCTGTACGGTTTTGTTTAGTAACAGGAGGTTAAGGATTAAATGAAACAGTCATGTCTCCGTTCAGGACCATTTTCTTTAGTAACAGGAGGTTAAGGATTAAATGAAACAGTCATGTCCCCGTTCAGGACAATTTTCCCAGCCTACACTCAGAGACAATAGACCATCAGTACTGTCAGTGCTTTGATTACTAAGCATGTTCATACCTTTCATGCTTCCTAAACCATGGCTGAGCGATATATTACATTTTTAACCCTTGTCCTGCTGAACCCGGATATATCTTGCCTTTCAAACAGTGCAGACCTAGAAGAAGCCAACAGCTCTGAATCTGCACTGTTTGTCATTCATAATGTGAATTTATATCAACATCCTGGAACAAGTAATCTGACTGGCTGAAAATTGGAAGTGGCGTGAGTCATCTTAATTTATTCAGCATGACAACTGTAGGGGAGATAAATACATTCTAGAGAGAGACCAAATAAAACCGAATCTAGTGATATAACGGCTTTTAACGCTGACCAATTAAAACAATCTAGGACTTACTTTTTTCTGTTTGGTGATCATTGTAGATGATCAAGAAACCGATTTAATAAACAGGGCCCAGTTGCTCAAAGCTAAGGACGTCATTAGTTAACGATTCGTTAACATTTACATCGAGTGATACGCAAATATGCTGAAATTTTTTGCTGAAAAAATGTAAGTAGAAAAAGCTACTCACATTTTTTCAGGAAAAAATATCAGAATATTGTATATTGAATCCGCTAAAACAGTTAATGACCCTTAACGAGCTCGTTAAGCTAACGACCCTTTGAACAACTGGGCCCAGTGTAATAGTATTGACAGATTTTAAGCCCCCGAATTTAATATGGTAGAGGACCCATATACGTACCGAACTCATGTTTGTAATTTGGAGCTGCATTAGAATTAAGGTTCAGCTCAATAAAACTGTTGTTTAAGCCGGTCATCTTCGTGTAAAAGCTGGATAAAATGAAAGGTAAGACACTTTGATAGAAGCAGTAGAAGAAAGCATACATTGATTACAATACTGTCAGCATTTCTTTCCGAAGAAATTCGTGTCAGGAGAAGGTAATAAGAAAATAATTTTGGTCCGAAGCCATTTAATAAATTACCAGAAAATTCTGCGCACACGATTAAAAATTAACCTATTTCTGCCTAGCGCCCCATCAAAGCGTCATTAGTAAAGTCTAGACCCAGATCAGTCGCCATAGAACGCGAGGTCTGATCATGGTCGGCACTGATTACATTAAATATAGGTATTTGTATATAAAATATGGTTCATGTAAAAGTAAAAACTAACCAGATTAACCAGACCCTTCTACATGTACTAAAATGGACCGGTCCGAGTTAAGGTAGAAGAGTCCATTCGGCATAAATGGGTTAATATGTTGCTAGTTCTGCTTCTATTTATCGGTACCTACCGTGCAAGAATTTTACATAGAGTTTCATGTGACTTTCTAGATCCTACAACACTCCCGCCACCATGGCAGAATGCTAATATAGGGGGCGCTGCGAGTTTGTCACACTGCTGTGGCTTGTATATTGTCACTGGAATACCATCTGAAAGATAAAAAGGAAAACGTTGATGAGAAGTCAGAAAAAATGGCAGAATGGAACAGCAAAGCTACATGTATGTAGTTCATTTAAATCCACATCAGAATTTTAATTAAGCCAAAGCTTAAAGGGCAGCCAATTAGCGGGTGACTACAATACTGGATTTTACATAATTTTGATTGCATTAGTATAGCATCGCTTTAACCCATTAAGCCTAGCGTCCCAAACAAGGACATAGGCAAACAGCGTAGACCCAGATCAGACGCCGCAGAACGCGGCGTCTGATCAGGGTCTACACTGTTTGTATTAAATTCAGAAATTTCTACAAAACATGATAATGATAAAAACTAACCAGACACCCCTTATATAAGAAATAGACATTTCCAAAGAGTTAAGGTAGAAGATTCCACTCGGCATAAATGAGTTAAAATGAACTGCAGTATAAATCACAGGGTGGTTTGGCTTACACATTGTCTAGTTTTACTCGATCTGAACCTCAGAGGAGGTATCAGTTAAATATTTTTCTTATTTCTTGACAAAAACATATGTTGTGGGTACTCATTAGAAGCGCCTCGGTGAGGCGCTTCTAATGAGTACCCACAACATATGTTTTCGTTGAGAAATAAGAAAAATATAAATACTTTTTGGTTGAAAAAAAAGCGCCTTATCAAGAGCTTTGAGCCTCGCTCTTAATTCCGACGCAGCTCAAAATTACAAATACATGTACATGTTCAGTCGGCAGAGGGTCCTTTATCTCAACAGTGAAACACAAATAATCCAACAGCCATTTGAAACTCCGGCCCCGTAGGGCTTAGGGATAGCAGAGACATAACGTGGCTTAAGTGCCGTAATTTAAAACTTCGACGAGTCTTAGCAGTTCCGTAGATGTGCCGGGGTGTTGATTTCCCACCAAAATGCAGTCATTTTAGACAATATAATGGTACAATCCCTGCTAAAGCCCCTCTCCCCGGGGCCAGTTTTTTGAATTCCTGGAACAGTCTGCTCTCTGTTGCAAAAACTAACCTGTATCTTTTTCACGGTATATGGTATTGTTTACTCGATACAGCTAAATTCAAAGGTAAAGTATCATCCCAGTAAGCATTCTTTATAAATCTATAGCGGGCTGTTATCGGCCCGTCAGGGTAGCTGACGGGCCGATAACGGCCCGATGTAGATTTATAAAGAATGCTAGCTGGGACTGACAGTATGAGCCAGACAGTACATTGGGCAAGAACGATAATGTAACACTTTTCGGAAAGTGATAGTTGAAGAAAACTGTTTGTTCTAACTATTACTGGACACAAAATCTATCATGGTTGCCAAAACCGCATAGCCAATCAGCGACAATTTAGTCACAGAGGACGTGTTAAGGAAGAGTATTTGATAATAATTCTGGGACAATTTTCTCAAGTTCATTTGTTTGCGTTGAGGTTTTACGGCCCAGTCAACCCAATGGGGTCCTGTCGAGCGCGGTCAGTTTACCTAACCACACGTTTACTGGGCAGACTTAGTCTTCTAAGCGGTTAACCAGTATTGTGCACATTCTTTCGCTAGAAACTGACAACTGCCCTTCTTGAATCAGCGGAAGGGAGCTCACCATAAGAACTTAAGTTATGGGTACTCATTAGAAGCGCATCGGCGCTTCTAATGAGTACCCATAACATAAGTTTTTATTCTGGAGAAATAAAAAAAAATCCAGAATTATCACCAAATACTTCTCCTTAAGACGTTCTCCTCTAAGAAAGATTCTTCCCTCCTTTTTTTCATCAAAGTGACTGCCGTGTTTGTGTAAAGGTCTATGTTATTTTGGGTCATCGTTCGGGTGGTCTACCGATACGTCCACTATCCTTTTCCATGTCATTAATGGCAAACAGAGGGGCGGCTTTTTGGGCTTTGTATCAGCCCCCATTTAGTCGCTTCACTAGCGTCAGCCAACGCATGCAAAACGTAACAAAACAGGTCAGCCAACGCACCTGTAAAGATATTCCGTCTGTAAGAACACTGAACATCGAAAGTTATTGATAGAACGCGGAAACAAGTGTGTGATCCCCTTTTCCCAAAGTGTTCTTAACTAACCGGAGCTGGCCAGTGGACCATGACAAATCATAAAGGGCGCTGCTAGCTGTGCAAGTCGACGCCTTCGACAGTCCAATGCTGCGATATATATATTGCTATTCCCAGAGATAAATGCCAATTAAATGTTCCACATAAAAACAGTTTTAATAGCGTATATCTGTGCTTTCCCCGACTCGAATTTTGGCTTCTACCCCTAAGACTTTGCTCTAGACACTCATAAGTTAGGGGTAGGAGTCCCGAGTAATGCATGAACGATGAATCGAAAATTAATTTTCTTGGTTTTTGGCCATGTGTGAATTCGGACAATAGTTAATCTCTTTTTGACAACACACCTACCTCTCAATAGAAAGTAGGTTAAGGAAATGTTCAGGAATCGACCGCCTTCCGTCCAAGACACCAAACGGAAAGAACGACGCACTTAAAGCAACGGCACCCTATTAAAGGACCCCTTAACGCCACATAAAGGAGTCCGTGGGACCGTCCCGTTAACCATCCTGGTGGAAAAATCTCTGCTATATGTTTGATGTATAGGATTAGGGTCTGCACTGTTCGTCAATGAATTGCACGAAAAATCGCAGTGTTGTAAGATCGGCCCTACGCATTCAATTACCACATTTGTCAGTCTGTAAATTGGGTCAATAGGACGAATAGAAGGGCAGTACGACCTTCAACAATTGGATACGCTGGTAGTTCACATGAAGGGCATCTGTTAACACCTTGTTTGCTTACCAGCATATCAAACCCCTTCTGAAAAGGGATCTACTCTAAAAGGAAAGAATTTGCTCCCACGGGGAGCAAATTCTTTCCTTTTAGAGTAGACCCCTTTTCATGAGGGGAAAATCGATTTTGACAAGACTGTCTCCCTTAAAAAAGTGTACCCAGTCCCCTAAAGATATACCTTTGACATCTGGTGAAGGAACAATCATTTCCTTTTCCGATCCCTCAAACTCCACCGTCCCAGACAAATAGCCACTTTCAGTTCTAAAACGCCCAACTTTAGTTTCAACATTATTTAATTCATCCTGTGGAGTTGCTTTAATTACAGCAATCGTTTCAGGATGTACATTGTACTTTTTCGTATATTCCTCAAAATTAAATGACATTTTAGTTGTTTTTCTTAATTAAAAAAGTGAACAATACGCAGAGATAAGACACCCCTGGCCCACTTTTTTTCAGTATTACAGCACCGATGTTAAGTACAG
Organism: Anodontia alba; assembly: GCA_964016985.1. Classification (NCBI taxonomy): domain Eukaryota; kingdom Metazoa; phylum Mollusca; class Bivalvia; order Lucinida; family Lucinidae; genus Anodontia; species Anodontia alba. The sequence continues at coordinate 40,733,851 of OZ024837.1, read as the reverse complement.
AAAACGAGAATCGAGCGAAGATAACACTTGCAAATAAAATATCTGCAACTGCAAATCACTGAATTTAACTTAGTTCTTAACCCATTGTAGTTTAGAGACCTTTAAAAGGGTAATTGACAAACAGTGCAGACCCAGATCAGACGCCGCAGAACGCGGCGTCAGATCAGGGTCTCCACTGTTTGCAAATCGCTCAACCATTTTCGCTAGGAATATCTAAATCACATAGCCTGACCCGGGAGCCTGACATACCTAAAATCGAACATAGAATATTCCAATATATATGGGGGACTTCATTCAGTCTACAATAGGTTAATTTCTCATAAGTGTGAGTTTAATGTATAATGAAGGGAAGTGTATCGCAAATAAAATTAATCACCACTTGTATCACTGCTAAGAAATCTAAACCATGACTAGCCTCGTTCGCCAGGCGACTACTAAAAGTAGAGCTGCTATCGAGCTGCGCAAGGAACTGGACTAAACCATGACATGCAATGTGTTTTAAGGGGAGGTAACTCTTTCACAAGAGAGGCACCTCAAACGATAGACTGCTTCACAGTTCGACAAATTTACTATCGTAAAAATTGACGACTGTAGTGAACCGTTAGTCACGTGTTTTATTCCGCTGCTGGCATTGGCCGATAACAACACGTCATGCTGTAAACAAATGTGTATCGAAATCTCCCTGTTTATTTATAGAATAGCAGAAAGAATACCATCGCTCAGCGTTCATTTGTTTGTTTTTTAAACAAACATCCTATGTTGTATGTGTAATGATTATGCACAGGCACAGTGTTAAATACACAAGTATGTTTACAGGTTGATGATTTAAACAATAGCTATAACATTTTCAGTCGTTACAGATTAGATTGTCATAATTTATCATCAATTAAGTCACTCACCCTTAAATCGCCAATCACAACTGCAGCAGACGACAGTTTGATTCTTTTTTCAAAGAAAAGTCTTGATATTTTCATGTGAATCGTCTGCTGCAGAGGATTTGCATGAACTCTCAAGACTTGTTTCTTTTTAAAATTAAAAAAAAAAAAAAAATGTCGGCTACAAAAAATGAATGTAATCAGGGAAGCCCGTCTATTTATAGACCTGAAGCAAACGCTTGGATTAGCAAGCGCTCGAGTGATCTGGATTACAAGGGTGTATTTGCCTTGATAAAAATTGGTTTTCTACAGTCCTCGTTCTACGAGGTCATGTGGGGCAGTCTACTCAAACGATTTACTTCCATTTTGGAAAGGAGAAAATTCTTTCCTTTTAGAGCAGCCCAGAGTCTTACAGTTCTACTAACTCGTAGAATTCTACTTACTAGTACAATTATGTGCCTCTGAGTAGACCTCTTTTCAGAAGTGTGTGTGTGTGTGGGGTGGGGGGGGGGGGGGGAGGGGGGGGGGGTGATGTGCAGTAAAGCAAACAGGAAATCGCAAAAGTTGTCTCCCTTCCTAACATGGCAGAAAATCGTCCACTTTAGGATTGGAAGCAACAGATTTTGACTCTTTGCAAGCTGAGTTAAAATATTTACAGACAGCATTTATTTTCAATTTCTTATTTAATATTATTTTGTCTGAAAACAGAACATAATATTTTAATATCACCTCAATGCACATTGGGCATGCCGAGTGAACTTGATTTACTGCCATGTTTTGTCTAGTTACATTAAAGCAAAACTAATTTAGTTATTATTTAATCTTTGCAGGAGCGAAACCAGGACGATTTCTTATGGAGGCGTGAGGGGTGTGGGGGAGTGGGGTGAGGGGTTTGATTAGGTTGAAATACCGTCCTACTCGACGTAGTCGGATAGAGAGGCCCGAGCAAACAGTAAAGACCCAGATCAGACGGCGCAGGATGCGGCGTCTGATCAGGGTCTATACTGTTTGCCACTCACCCAAGACTTGTACACACATTCACTGGTGGTGAAATGGACTTGTTGAAGAGAGGTGTACAGTAAAGAAGTGAATGGGATGTCAAAATGTAGGGTATATACGATATCCCAAATTTATTCAGTTTTCATGAAAATGATTTTTTAAGTCAAAAAGGGTTCGACTGAATCCCTCGAACACCATCTGAATTCGTCCCTGTTTTGGCTATAATATTAAAATGCTGGGAAAAATAAGAAAATGTCACCAATTTGTCGCCTGCTGAAACTACCCAGAGAATGGCAAGGGGAAAGTATGTACATTAAAATATTTAATAAACATAATGAAAACGATTTAAACACTGCAAATTTTGCACAGCATTAAAAGACATGTACATGTGTGCTCCAGTATAACCGTGTTTTCAGTATATATGAGCATCCGAGCAGTCTGATCAAAGCCTTCATTATCTACTTGAAGAAACTCCATCCTTGGCTTAACAAAATGCGCCCAGTGCTCGAGGGGGGGTGGGTGGGTGGGGGGTGGGGAGGGGGGTAACTTCCTATATATGGCATAGTACGGATGTGCGTGCCGAATGGCCCCCGTTTTCAGCGCTGCCAGGTATATGATTAGCCCCCTTTTTTTCAACAAAAAGTATATGAATGGCCCGATTTTTCGGGATTCCTATGTGAAAGGCCCCATTTTTCTGACATCCTCGGTATATGCACATATTTTTCGCTCAGAGATTTTTCGGGGCTGCTTATCCTCTTGGTATTACATGAATTGACTGTGATATTTGTGTAATAACCAGCAAAAAATGGGTACAAAAATTCAAAGGGCGGTATATGAATAGGTCAACATTTTGGATGATCAAGTATAAATGGGTCCATTTTTTCAAAGGCCAGGTATATGAATGGGGTAGGTTTTGAAATACTGGCTCGCACACCCGTACCAAAATTACCCCTGTTACCCCCGCCCCCCCCCCCCCCCCCCACCCCCTCCACACACACTCCCGAGGCCCAGTGGCTATTCAGATTTGACTGCCCAGAAGGCACATTTTCTCACGTTGCGACTCAGATTATTGTGTAACAAGGAGTTACAGTCAAACCTCGATAACTCGAACACCGATGGCTCGTTTACCATGGCTATTTCGAACTCGTTTTTGAGTCCATACGAAATCCTTCCGACAGCTCAAGAAAACAAATATTTGGGGAAATTTTCTCATTTTATCACGAAGTTGTATGTTGTGTGTACTCATTAGAATCGCCTCATCGAGGCGATTCTAATGAGTACACTCAACATACAATTATTGAAAATCGAAAAAAGAAAATACCCTAAATTATCGCTATTTGCTTCCTGACCTGGTGCCATGATTAACCCTCAGTGGCTCGAACTACCCTATCTCGAACAAATTTCTATGGTCCCAAAAACGTTCGAGCCATTGAAGTTCGACTGTATATATGTTTAAATTACATACTGTATCGAGGGCTAGTCAATAAGTAACGGATTGTTTAATTGACCGATATGAAACGGATTTTCACTTTATTGTCTACACTCACGGGCGTAGACAATCTTAATATTTGTTTTTTTGTTGTTTTTTTTTTTTTTTTTTTTGCTCCAGGAGCACTTTAGGAAATGTCATAGACTGGCCCAGTACTATTTCCCATTGACTGCTCAATGTTATATAACCACATTTTAGCTTTTACGAAAAACCTTGGTCTACGCTTAGCACAAATTGTGTACTAAGCACAGATCAGTTTGTTTGTTTTTATTTTGTGAAAACTACAACTGTTTTGTACATGTTTGTTTGTGTTGAGGTTTTACGGCCCAGTCAACCCAATGGAGTCATGTCGAGCGCGGTCAGTTTACCTAACAACGCGTTTACTGGGCAGACTTAGTCCTCTAAGCGGTTAACCGGTATTGTGATCATGATCAATCTCCACGAAAGAATGTTGCCGACCTCGGCGGCGGTTGAACCCGCGACCTCCTGGTCTCCAGTCGGACGGCGCATCCAACTGAGCCACCGAGGCAGGCGTGTTGTATATGTTGTGCATGATTTAATTATTTGCATTTTTTTTATCAGTATCGGTTTATTCAATGATAAGTCCAACTCCTCATTTCAATACACATTTCAAGCAGTTTGATTGGTTGAAGGAAAAGTTTTACGCTTCAATGAATTCCAAATCAACAATCAGTCGTATCTATTTTCCCTCTGTCAAGCTTCGTAAAACATTGATATTTTCGGCAGCATTTGTAACATTTTGATGACAAAGTTGGACTTATAAGAACTGAATTATTATTTTTATTATTTTGTAGATTATATTGATGCGTAACCCACGTGGAATTACTCACAATTTTATAATATACAGTTTGTGAATAATTCGCCATCGACACATCCACAGAATAAAATTCATCCCTTCTAATAAGATATCGAATGTAAATAAGGCCAGTGATACAAAGGCTTGCTTTTTAACAATAGTGGAATACGGCGCTGAAATTCGTTGCCTGTTTTTGAACAGGAAAGCTGGCAAGAAAATACATAGCGAACTAACCGATGTCCGTGGGTCACCGGCACCATATATCATATGCCCAGGTACAATTCAGGAATGGCATGTTCAAACAAAGTGCAGTTACCTTGGCTGATTTGAACTCGTTTTTGAGTCCCTTAGAATTTTTTCCGATAGCTCACGAAAACAGATATTTATGGTTATATAGAGAAAAAGTATATTTTCTTATAATGAAAATGCATATGTTGTGTGTACTCATTAGAATCGCCTCAACGGGGCGATTCTAATGAGTACTTTCAACATACCACTATTTTATAGAAGTTCGAAAAGACATCCCTAAATCATTCCATTTGCCTCCTGGCCCTGCGCTATGATTAACCATCAGGTTAATCATGCCACCAGGTCAGGAAGCAAATAGCGATAATTTAGGGTATTTTTTTGTCGATTTTCTACACAATAATTGTATGTTTAGTTTACTCATTAGAATCGCCTCGATGAGGCGATTCTAATGAGTACATTTAACATACAATTTCGTGATAAAATGAGAAAATTTTCCTAAATTTGTTTTCTTGAGCTGTCGGAAGGATTTCGTAGGGACTCAAAAACGAGTTTGAATTAGCCATGGTAAACGAGCCATCGGTGTTCGAGCTATCGAGGTTTGACTGTATGTTCAATTAGATTAGCGTAAGCTAACCGTCCTCTAGATCCTCAAATCTCTTAGAGATGAGCAAATGCTAACTAAAGTATCATAAAGCAGCGGACTGTCAAGCGATTCAGATCAGATGATTTGATGCACAACGTGAGAAAAGCGCTCTTATGTCATATGCGAACAGCGAAGATCCAGATCAGCATATGCAATGTGCATCTGTGCAGTCTGATTTGGCATTCTCTGCTCGTCGACATATACTACGATATCCGTTAATTCTGTAAGCGGTCAACGAAGGTCCTGATCAGCCTGCGCTTATGCGCAGGCTGATCTGGGCCTGCGTTGTCCGCAAATTGCATAAAGGCCCTTTTCGTGCATTGCGCTTCATTTAATTTTGCGTCTTGTAACTGTATATGAGACCTGAGTCCATTCCTATGAGACAGAAAACAAAGCTTTGCCATCGGTAGGAAGAATCTAGTTCCCCGAAGCCCAAGAAGTTCAAGACGCAGTTCTCGGCTGGAAGGGTGATGATCGCTAGACTGATTACCAAAAGGGAATATAATGTATGGAGAGTACTTACTTGGCCAATTGAGAATCGCAATCCTTCAAAGTGAAGAACGGGCGATAAACACCCTAAAGGATTTCTTCTTCATCAAGCCAATGTAAGAATCCACAATTGCATTGTCTCAGTGGATGCTGTAGAGCGAACAGGGTATGGAATAATACAGCCTATTAGCCTAAGGCCGCGTTCACACTAGAGACTTGATCATGGACGGATCAATTATATTTGGATCAAGTTGATCCGGATCAAATTGTGTTCACACTAGCAACCAAGATGATCTGGATCAAGTTGATCCAGATCAAGTTGCGTTCACACTACGGACTAAATTGATCCGGATTAATTTGACCTGCATCAAGTTGATTCGGATCAAATTTGTATTCACACTGTTATTGTGTTCACATTGCAGCAACGTGAATTTGATCCGCATCAACTTGATCCGGATCAACTTGGTCTGGATCAAGTTGGCCCATTGTGTGAACGAAACTTGGTGTGGATCATCTTGATCTGCATCCAATTACCCTTATGTGAATGCAATTTGATGCGGATCAATTTGATCCGGATCAACTTGATCCGTATTTAGCTGATCCGGATTAAGTATGTAGTGTGAATGCGGCCCAAGTTGCGTTCACGCTATGGGCCAACTTGATCCAGATCAAGTTGACCCGGATCAAGTTGATGCAATATGAACGCAATAACACACACACACACACACACACACACACACACACACACACACACACACACACACACACACACACACACACACACACATCTGGAACTTGACACCGTTCGTCCAACTGTACCACTCTAGAGGGTAACTACACAGAGAAAAAAAAGGACAATCTCGAACGGATGTAAAATAAGTTGGTTAATTACTGACTAACCCTCGTAACATAAGCTAATGTAAATGTAGTCGGCTCGTAATGGTGATACAGTAGGAGGAGTATTTGGTGATAATTCTGGGATAATGTATCAGCTTTCCATAAAAAAACAAACAAACAAACAAACAAACAACAAAACATATGTTATGGGTATCTATTAGAACCGCCTCACCGAGGCTACTTATGAAGGAGGAGTATTTGGCGATAACAGTACGAAAACACACCTATTCGAATATATTGAAAATTTCACAAGCAAAAACTGAAAGTTTTCAGATAAAAATTCTGATATTTTTCATATTTCTGCTCAAAATATAGATTGTGGATACTCGTTAGAACAGCCTCGCCGAGGCGGTTCTAACGAGTACCCACAACCTATATTTTATGAGCAGAAATAAGAAAAAATAATGTATACCCCTGTAAACCCTAGTTTTAAAATATAAATGCGGGGTTTAAGGGGGTCAAAATTATATAGGTATGCTTTCGTGATGTTCTAGGATTCTAGAGTTTCCAAGTTCTCCATAAACACATATGTTGTAGGTACTCATTAGAAGCGCCTCGGTGAGACAACATATGTTTTTTTATGGAGAAATGAGAAATATATCCCAGAGTTGTCGCCATGTATAAGACCCCTTTGAAATTTAAAAACATAAGAGTCGAGACATGCGAAAATTTGTCCTTGGAGTATAAGCTACCAGCAAAGACCAAGATCATTCGACGAAGTCTCTCAATCTGATAAGGGCATTCGCTGTACTCGACACATATCTAACATGCAGTATTCAATTTTTCTGTAAGCAGACAATGATGACCTTAACCAGACTGCACGAATGCACACGATCTAAGCACTCGCTATCCGCATATGCCCAAAGAATTTTTTTCGACCAAACTGAGTCACAACGAGAGAAAACGTACCTTCTGACTTGTGCAACGCAGACTCAAATCATCCTGCGCGTTCGCGCAGTCTGATCAGAGTCTTCATTGTTGGCATAAAGAAACTTTGCATCCTGGGCTATCGAAAATGTACCCAGTGAAGATTCTGATCAGACTGCGCTACTGCGCGGGCTGATCTGAACCTTCGCTGGGCGCACATGTCTTAAGGTAGTTTTCTGACGTTACGGCACAAGTATGAACACGATCACTCATGAATATTCGTGTGAACATATTGCTACCTGGATCACAGGTACTCGTACATGTATCATACTCTTTCAAACAATTCTGATCAAAGATGCGGAGCTTTATCAAGATCTACAATGTTTGCCACCTATTCGGATGCAATCCACTGACTCCGCCTCCTTTTGGGGAGATCTAAAAGAGAAGAAAATGCATAGAGTTATTTCTGTTGGTCATATATATTTAACTTAAATCAATATTTAAAAAAGTCATTTCAGTCAAAACAAAATTATATTTCTGCAAAACGAATAATCGTACGGTTAAACTGTATTCTAATTTTATTTGGCTACCCTTATGAAAAAAATAAAAAAAAAAAAATAAAAAAAATATGCCATTAAATTTGCCGCGGACCTGCAATCGCATTTGGCTCCCGACTTTGTTTGACTGGGTTTGGCTTAATGAAAGCAGGTAATCAGATTGAACGGCGTCATCATATGGCAAAAGACCCTTTTCTTGCAACGCTCATCAAAATAACAAAGAAGGGGTTAAATTTCAAGGAAGCATCAGGTTTCAGCAGTTGTAATACGATCAGGACATTGAATTCTCTTATCCAACGTGTTCGGCACGCAGATAAGACCATAAACATATTTGCAGATATTTTGTTTTTTCTTCTTTTTGTTTTTTCAGAAACGATGCTCGGGTAAGTAAGAAATCTTCTATTTTCTTTGAATCTACATCTAGTCTAGTTAATATCTGGTATACAATGTTTCTGATATTTTCGATATTTGATGTGATTCTTCTTATATGTTTCTTGTTTCCATGCAAGTCGAATTTCAATGGCTCGAAAACCTTTTGGAACATAAAAAATGTTCTAGACAGGGGTAGTTCGAGCCACTGAGAGTCATTCATAACGCCAGGTCAGAAGGCAAATGGATATAACATAGGGATATCTTTCAGACCTTCTAAAAAATAATGGTACGTTGAGTGTACTCATTAGAATCGCCTCGATGAGGCGATTCTAATGAGTACACACAACATACATTTCATGATAAAGTAAGAAAATGTCCGTTAAATATCCATAAATATCCATAAATATATACTTTCTTAGGCTACCAAGAGAATTTCCTAGGGAATCAAAACAAGTTTGAATTAGCCATGGTAAACGAGCCACCGTGTTTGAGTCATTGAGGTTTTACTGTATTTAGAATCTACATTAAACCGACTCAACAACCCACGTCATCAACAAGGTGATATGCACATAGCTGCGACTGTATCATTTGTTCGGATTTGTGGCAAAATCAAGAAAAACGACTTTGTGCTAATCATTACGACAACACGCCTATTTAAATATATAAAAAAATTCACCACCAAAAAAAGGAAAATTTTCAGATAAAAATTCTGATATTTTTCATATTTCTGCCCAAAACATAGATTGTGGGTACTCGTTAGAATCGCCTTGCCGAGATCCACAATCTATGTTTTTGAGCAGAAATAAGAAAAGTATTGTATACTCCTGTAAACCCCAGTTTTACCATATAAAAATGGGGTTTAAGGGGGTCAAAAATATATAGGAATGTTTTCGTGATGTTAGTACATGTACACTCTTCCACCAAAACTGCAATCTCTGTACATTTATTGTAACTACTTCGACGGACTAGTCTTAAATTATAAGTGTTACGAAAAAAATAAGCATAGATTGTCGAACTTCCTGAATATGAAGCCCGATTTTTCGAGAAACAGATCATATAATAGTAAATCTGGTGCCACTATACATCACGAAAACATGCCTATATAATATTGACCCCCTTAAACCCCACTTTTATATAGTAAAACTGGAGTTTACAGGGGTATACATTATTTTTCCTATTTCTGCTCAAAAATATAGATTGTGGGTATTCGTTAGAACCGCGTCGTCGAAGAAAAATATCAGTTTTTTTGTTTTTTTTTTTATCAGAAACTTTCAGTTTTTGGAGGTGAAATTTTCCATATATTTGAATAGGAATGCTTTCGTAATGGAATGTTCTAAATTTCATGAAAGCATATTTTCAAAAAAAAACTAGTTGCTGACGAAAATGATTATAATAAGTAAGTGAAGCCAGGAACTAATGCAATTACGAAGTAGATCCACATCAAGTTCTCATCATCAGAGGGAAAGACAGGCAAATACAATTAAACAACCACAAAAAGAACAGATGAAAAGGAGGGTTGGAAACCCTTCCCCGAAAACGTAACTGTATACAGACGAACTTCAATGGTTCGAACATTTTTGGGACCATGGAAATTTGTTCGAGACATGGGTAGTTCGAGCCACTGAGGGTTAGCATAGCGCAAGGTCAGAAGGCAAATGAAAATAATCTAGGAATGTCTTTTCCATCTTCCATAAAATAATGGTATGTTGAGTGTACTCATTAGAATCGCCTCGACGATTCTATAAAATAAGAAAATTTTCCTTAAAATCCCAAAATATTTGTTTTCTTTAGCTATCGAAAGAATTTCCTAGGGACTCAAAAATGAGTTCGAATCATCCACGGTAAACGAGCCATCCGTGTTCGAGCCATCGAGGTTATACTGTATGTTTAACTTACATAATTGTAAAAGGAAAAAACATTTATAAGCGAAACACTACAGAGCATTTAACAAAATGTATCACAATGGAAGTACCGCCTTAGAATGGTCAGTAATAAACTACAGTCGAACTTCAAAGGCTCGAACACCGATGGCTCGTTTATCATGGCTTATTCGAACTCATTTTTGAATCCCTAAGAAATTTTTCCGATAGCTCAGGAAAACAAATATTGAGAGAAATTTTCTTATTTTATTTGAAATTGTATGTTGTGTGTACTCATTAGAATCGCCTCATCGAGGCGATTCTAATGAGTACACGCAACATACCATTATTTTGTTGAAGATCAAATACATTTCCATAAATTATTGCCATTTGCTTCCTGACCTGGCGCCATGATTAAATCATTGGCTCGAACTACCCATCTCTCGAACAAATTTCCATTGTCCCAAAGATGTTCGAGCCATTGAAGTTCGACTGTACTGGGGAGCTTAAGCTGGCTTTAGGAATCCCCTTTAAGCTTAAGCTGGCTTTAGGGATCCCCTTTATCGTTATGAAATAGGTTGTAACGGACGACGCCAGAAACGCCAAGTGACGCCAAAAATTGATCGCTCGTTTATCGTTGCTGATTCGATTTCGTTCATTTGAAAATTCTTCCGATAGAATTTCCGATAGCTCAAGAAAACAGATATTTAGGGATATTTTAAGGATTAATTTCAACACACCATTATTTTATAGAATATCGAAAGACATCTCTAAAATATCGAAATACCTATGCAAGGAGCACATTTCCATTGTCCCAAAGATGTTCGAGCCATTGAATTCAAGTTCGACGATATTTGAAAATAGAACATCGTTCAACCATGGGCTGGGAGGCGTGAGCAGTGTTACATTGCAGCATTCCTTTTCATCACGAAAACATTCCTATATAATATTGACCCCCTTAAACCACCCTTTTATATAGTAAAACTTGGTTCACAGGGGCATGCATTATCTTACTTATTTCTGCTCAAAACATAGATTGTGGTACTCGCTAGAACCACTTCGGCGAGACGGTTCTAACGAGTACCACAATCTATGTTTTGAGCAGATATATAAAAAGGATCAGAGTTTTATTTTTTATCTGAAAATTTTCAGTTTTTGAGGTGAAATTTTCTATATATTTGAACAGGCGTGTTTTCGTAATGATCCATAGATAGTCTTATTCGAGCTGCTACGTCATCACGAAAACATGCCTATATAATTTTGACCCCCTTAAACCCCACTTTTATATAGTAAAACTGGGGTTTACACAGGGGTATACATTATTTTTCTTATTTCTGTTCAAAAACATAGATTGTGTACTCGTTAGAACCGCCTTGTCGAGGCGGTTCTAACGAGTACCCACAATCTATGTTTTGAGCAGAAATTTGAAAAAAAAAACTGAGTTTTTTATCTGAAAATTTTCTGTTTTTGGAGGTATACTTTTCCATATATTTGAATAGGCGTGTTTTCGTAATGACGTGCAAAAGTGTACCTTCTGACATGTGCGCCCAACGAAGAATCATTTCAGGAAGCGCATTCTCGCTGTCTGGTCAGATCGGCCGGTTCTAAACAAATAAACATTGCATATTTGGCTATAACAAATGCGCCCAGTGAACATAACGAAAACACGCCCATTCAAATATATTGAAAATTTTACAACCAAAAAAGGGAAAATTTTCAGATAAAAAAAATTTGATAGTTTTCATATTTCTGTTCAAAACATAGATTGTGGGTACTCGTTAGAACCGCCTCGCCGAGGCGGTTCTAACGAGTACCCACAATCTATGTTTTTTTTAGCAAAATTAGAAAAATAATGTATACCCCTGTAAACCCCAGTTTTACCATATAAAAGTGGGGTTTAAGGGGGGTCAAAATTATATAGGTATGTATTCGTGATGAGATGGAAAGATTTACGAACTGTCAAAGTCTATTTTCTGAGGAAACTAAAAAAAAAATAAATAAAAAAAAATATATAAATAAATAAATGAAAAAATAAATAAAAAATATTATTATTTCAAAATATTCTGTTTGATCCCGCTGGCTTTGTTCTTTTCTTTCAGAACAGAAAATGGTGTTTGACATTAGAACGGTCATCCTTTTGGTAGCTACATGGCACGTTGTACTGGCACTACTTCATCCATTTATCGAAAGGGAACAATATAATACTGGAAATGAGGTCTCAGGTAAGTTTACCACCCTCCTAAAATACAAGTGAAGATACATTGTAGCCAGGAAACGCCACAGTCAGGAAGCACAGCCTTATCTCATCTCCAGTCAAAGTATTTTGAATGGCATTTCTTCTTCTTCTTCTTCTTTTTATACTACTTCTTTCTTCTTCCTCTTCTTCTTCTTCTTTTTATACAACTACTTTCTTCTTCTTCTTCTTCCTTTTCTTCTTCATCTTCTTCTTTTTATACTACTACCTTCTTCTTCTTCTTCTTCTTCTTTTTATACTACTACTTTCTTCTTCTTCTTCTTCTTCTTCTTCTTCTTCCTTTTCTTCTTCATCTTCTTCTTTTTATACTACTACCTTCTTTTTCTTCTTCTTCTTCTTTTTATACTACTACTTTCTTCTTCTTCTCCTTCTTTTTATTCTACTACTTTCTTCTTCTTCTTCTTCTTCTTCTTTTTATACTACTACTTTCTTCTTCTTTTTCTTCTTTTTCTTTTTATACTACTACTTTCTTCTTCTTCCTCTTCTTTTTTATACTACTACTTTCTTCTTCTTCTTCTTCTTCTTTTTATACTACTACTTTCTTCTTCTTTTTCTTCTTCTTCTTCTTTTATACTACTACTTTCTCCTTCTTCTTCTTCTTCTTCTTCTTCTTCCCGTAAAGCACAGGGCCTACTCTGGAGTATCCTCGTTCTTGGAACCATTCATTTTTTTTAGTTCTAATTTTAATCCTGGAAAAAATATGTCATTGTGTCAAAAAGTCTATGACTCAACATACCATAATATGCGCAAAATATTTTGCAACCAAAACATTGTTCTATACAGTCAGCCCTCTTTAAACCGACACTCGATATACCGACAGAATTTGATACATGATAATTTGACTGGCACGAAACCTTCGCTTTAGAGATGACAGTTAACCCGAAATTATGCGAGAACATTGTATTGAATACTTCAAGAAACATATATTATGGATATTTGTTACATGTAGAATTCCCTCTTTGAGGCAATTCTAACAAATATCCGAAATATATGTACCATGTGGAAGTAACATTAAAGCAAGGTCTTTCTTATACAGTCGAACCTCGATGGCTCGAACACCGATGGCTCGTTTACCATGGCTAATTCGAACTCGTTTTTGAGTCCCTACGAAATTCACCCGATAGCTCGAGAAAACAAATATTTAAGGACATTTTCTTATTTTATCGTGACATTAATTGTATGTTGTGTGTACTCATTAGAATCGCCTCATCGAGGCGATTCTAATGAGTACACTTAACATACAATCACTGTGTAGAAATCGAAAAGATTCCCCTAAATTATCGCTATTTGCTTCCTGAACTAGTGCCATGATTAACCTTCAGTGGCTCGAACTACCAATGTCTCGAACGAATTTCCATGGTCCCAAAGATGTTCGAGCCATTGAGGTTCGACTGTATATCACTCTACTCATGAATGATTCTTTACAGCAGCAAATTCATTTTAATGGCAAGATCTTTGGAACAAATGCTGTCGTTATAACTAGGGTTCACTGCATTTCCTTCCATCACCTCCCTGCAATCTGACCTTAGTATAACAGCGTCAGGTATGCAAGTCCACGTTCGCTTGCAAGGTTATGTCTCGTACAGCATGTACCTGTCGTCATCGGATTTCAAGCCACACAAATCATTTGAACAGCCAGAATGCCGCTTAACTCATCATTACGAAAACAAGCCTAACCAAATATATTGAAAATTTCATCACCAAAAACTGAAAATTTTCCGATACAAACTTCTGATATTTTTCATATTTCTGCTCAAAACATAGAGTGTGGGTACTCGTTAGAACCGCCTCGGCAAGGCGGTTCTAACGAGTACCCACAATCTATGTTTTTGAGCAGAAATAAGAAAAATAATGTATACCCCTGTAAACCCCAGTTTTACTATATAAAAGTGGGGCTTAAGGGGGTCAAAATTATATAGGTATGTTTTCGTGATGTTTATGCCGAATGTACTATTCTACCTAAACTCTTTTGACAGGTCCATTTCCTATATAAGGGGGGCATAGTTAGTTTTTTTTATTATTATCATATTTTGTAGAAATGTCTAAACTTAATGCAAACAGTGTATACCCTGATCAGACGCCGCGTTCTGCGGCGTCCGATCTGGGTATAAACTGTTTGCCAATGTCCCTTTTAATGGACGCTAGGCTTAAATGGGTTAATTGGAATTATAGTATCATAGGGAATTATTATTTAAATAAAGGACCATATTAAGCTTTGCAAACAGAACCTCATTTTGTTTATTCAATTTCAGATGTTAGCATTGGACGAAGAAGGCCAAGAGCTGCACAAATAATAGGTAAGTTTTTTTAAACAAAACCAAAACTAAAAAAAAAAAAAAAAAAAAAAAAAAAAATATAAATAAAAATTAAAAAAAAATAACAACTACAGGTATATGCAAATACTTCAAACTGAAAGAGAGAGCATCCTAAAAATGAGATAATTTCTGAACTGCATTGAAAGCACTGAACATGTTTTTTTTTTTTTTTTGCCTTTCTTTTCTAACATCAAATTATCCTGATAAATGAAAAAGCATTGCCAGACTTGGCCTAGCAGTAACCTCTGTACAACACATGTTCCTGCATGTCAGTATCTAACACGTTTCAAAATCTTTGGACAAGTTCTGAAACCATTATAGTTTTCTTACCAGCTCTTGCAGCTATGCACGGCCCGTATAATCACAGGCACTCGACTGTGTATTTGTGATTTTTGTTTTACATATTATAAAATGTTAGCCTATTTTTACCCTTCTATCAAATTTCAAGTCGACCGGTTATGAAATGTTATTTGCAAAATGTCACTCCCATAGACAATAAAACACTATAGGAATATGATGTTTTACGGCCTTGTTATTTCGCAACCGATCGAATTGAAATTTGACAGTGCGCTAGAGGATATTTCCAGATCTCATAATCTGTTAAAAAAAAAAAACAAAAAAAAAAAAAACAAACAAACAAACAAAAAACAAAAAAAACAAAAAAAACAAATAAAAAACAAAAACAAAAAAAAAACAAAAAAAAAAAACAAAAACAAAAACGAAAAACAACAACAAAAAACAACAAAACAACAAACAAACAAATATTTCGTCGAGTGCCTTTGCGTTTGTCGGGTCTCACACGAAGTCAAGCACCGCGGTCACCCATCCAGCTACTAACTGCGATCTCCGTTGCTTAACTTTATAAAAAAGCAAACTTCTTTATTAACACCAATGAACAATTTCGACCAATCATAAACGAGACCAAAAGAATTGATGTTTATTCAAAACCGATACAAAGTCGGCTTGATTATAGAGCACTAACCAAAATTGGCCTTATCACCTAACATTGACGGAATTTCAGGTCATAAAGCATTCTTATTTATGCCCTGACTATCTTCTTTCATTCTTGCACACCAAATAAGGAAATCCTGGATTTAACCCTGGGATAGAAATTCTTATCCTACCTAGTTTATCCTACCCAGAGAAAGATAAAAATCGAGAATTTTCACCTGTTTGATATACACTTGTAATGGACGTCACGTACGCCATCGTTAAGGTTTACATTGTACGCCACTGAACGTAATGACGTCATTAAACGCCACAGTGATGTAATCACAATGTGGCAGACGGCAGCAATCGGAGTGATTGCATTATTAAAGAAAATCTACATTCAGAAATGAAAGGTGTGCAAGAAAAAGAATCTATCACGAGTGTGAGGGGTAAACAGAAAAAATAAAACGTCCCTCGCGATCACAGTATGGCATCACTCGGCAAACCTCTTGATGACAGTGATCCTCTGGACGGATTTTTTTCTATCTTTCCCTCACACCAATGATAGATCCTTATACCATACAATTGTTCGCTTGTGGTGTATTGTGCTGAAGTAGCTCTGCAATGTAAAAAAAGTCAACAGTGAGATAAAAGAACTACACATACAGTCGACTCTCGTTATCTCGACCTCGCTTATCTCAATAATCGCTTATCTCGAAGTGAATATATGCCCCCTGTTTTAACATGGAAATCTAACAACAAGTAACAAAATATTGTGGAAAAGAGGGGAAATTGCTCCTAAGGGGCAATTTCTCCTCTTTTCCACAATATTTTCAATATATCTATAACTTAGAAGTCAAATGACATACTCATATGCTAAATGTGGTTATTTGATTAATTGTGTTCCTTAAATCCGAAAATCTGACATGTAGAGGTACGGATATCTCGAAGTGTTTTAGAGAGTCCCCTAGGTTTCGAGATAACGAGAATCGACTGTATATTACAGTGTGGTTAAAACATTTGGAGAGAATTTAGCAAAAGGTGTACAGACTGCACTTGATGTTGCAAACTTTCCAATGTAGCCCAGTCAACAGCACTCTGTGCAGACTGTTCCAGATAAGAACGTATCTGAGAAAAAGGGACATTCGAAACGTTTGATTGTGGCCTCGCAGTGGTGCTATTGAGCCCTGTAGAGGTACTGGTAAATCCATTACGAAAATACGCCTTTTCACATATATTGAAAATTTTACAACCAAAAAAGGAAAATTTTCGGATAAAAATTTCTGATATTTTTCACATTCCTGCTCTAAACATAAATTATGGCTACTCGTTAGAACCGCCTCGCCGAGGCGGTTTTAACGAGTACCCACAATCTATGTTTTTGAGCAGAAATAAGACAATAATGTATACCCCTGTAAACCCTAGTTTTACTATATAAAAGTGGGG
Organism: Anodontia alba; assembly: GCA_964016985.1. NCBI lineage: Eukaryota > Metazoa > Mollusca > Bivalvia > Lucinida > Lucinidae > Anodontia > Anodontia alba. The sequence goes on along the minus strand of OZ024837.1, from coordinate 40,716,793 downwards.
TTTAAGAGGGTCAAAATTATATAGGCATGTTTTCGTGATGCATTATCACGAGAGTTGTCTGTGCTTATCGTTGCTGTAGTGTCAGGAACTGGATCTGATTTAAAGTCCCCTTTATTTTGCACTTTGCTGGCTTAGGCATTTTAGCTTAACAAATATCTCAAGAATAGTTTAAAACTTAAAAACAAAGCTCATGTTTTCAAACAGTTTGGAAGAGACAGGTGTATGAACTCATAAGTGCACAATTGTGTTTAGATATTTTTTTCACAGAAAAAAAATGTCGTCCGTTGGTAGTTTTTAACTCAAGTTTTACTCTTGTACGATTTTGTGTTACGATCGCAACTAAACAGGATGGACAGTAAGCCGCTATCATGATTCTTGAAGTTAACCTAAACGGTCGAATGGAATCGAAGTAGCCAAACCAGATCGGCTGAGAAAAGACCAAAATTATTGAATCCTAAAACTGAAGAAAAAGTTCAGAGCTGCTAGTCAAAAGTCACAAACTGTCGGGGAAGCAGAAATCCATCTACTTATTCATCGCTTATCAAGTTAGGAAGAAGAGAGCGCTCGAACGCATGCACGCATACACACATACTTATCAAACATTTTGTCTTTTTATTTATTACGTACACAAAAAAATATCACGAACACATGCCTATATAATCTTGACCCCTTTAAGCCCCACTTTTATATAGTAAAACTGGGGTTTACAAGGGTAAGGGTATACATTATTTTTCTTATTTCGCTAAAAATATAGATTGTGGATACTCGTTAGAACCGCCTCGCCGTGGCGGTTCTAACGAGTACCCACAATCTATGTTTTGAGTAGAAATATGAAAATTATCATATTTTTTTGCCTGAAAATTTTCCTTTTTTTTTTGGTTGTAAAATTTTCAATATATTTGAATAGGCGTGTTTAACAAGAACAAAAACAACAACCAAAAAAAAAAAAAACAAAAAAACAACAACAGAAAAACAGCTATGAAAACACTGCCAAGCAATTCGAGAGGTACACAGTCACGCCACATCAACGTCAACGCTGACAAACACTCACGCCGATGATAACGCTTACAGGGTAAGGCCGAAAATGATATGATATACATTCCTTCGCCTCTTCTGAGATATAACAAATTGAGTGTAACGTCAGCAAACTTACTTTCAGACATTTAAGATATGAAGAAATAAACGTCAAAAAGATTGCCTTTGGAAACAAAGAACACACTACGGATAAGAAAATGGGAGTCTCGGTTTTAATGAGACTCTTCATAAGCAGTAATGAAGTTTGCAACACTGCATATGCCCTCGGGCGTATACATGAGCAGAACTCCATTTTCAAATACTTTGCATCCTTGGCTATCCAAAATGCGCCCAGTTGAGATTCTTAGCAGATTGCGCGAATGCAAACGCGCTTCTAATGAATACCAACTGCCTATTCGTGCAGAGATAAAAAAATAATATCAATATTTTTGGTTTAAAAATAGCCTATCTTATACAATGGCTTCGATGTGTGCGGGCTCCATAGCGCAGTCGGTAGATCGTCTGACTTCAGATCCAGAAATGGCAACTTCGAATCCATTACGAAAACAGGCCACAAAAGAAAAAAATCAAACAAAAAATTCTGATATTTTTCATATTTCTGCTCTAAACATGGATTTTGGGTACTCATTAGAACAGCCTTGGCAAGGCGGTTCTAATGAGTACAACAATCTATGTTTTTAGCAAAATGTGAAAAATAATGTATACTCCTGTAGACCCCAGTTTTATTATATAAAAGTGGGGTTTAAGGGGGTCAAAATTATATAGGCATGTTTTCCTTATGCCCAGCCTTGCCACATATTTTTCGTGGAGACTGATCATGAAATAATTTTACGGTCATTCTCCTCATTCCGCTGATTCAAGACGGTCAGTTGTCAGTTGCTATTAAAAGTACAGTCGAACTTCGATGGCTCGAACCCCTTTGGGACCATGAAAATTTGTTCGAGACAGCGGTAGTTCGAGCCTCGGAAGGTTACTATTAGTGCCACACCAGGAGGCACAATGGAGATAATTGCGGGATATATTTTCGGTGTTCTATATTTTAAATGTATGTTGTGTGTACTCATTAGAATCGCCTCATAGAGGCGATTCTAATGAGTACACACAGCATACATTTACAAGATAAAAGAAGAAAATTTTTGATATAGATATTTTAAGATAATATACAGTGACTCTATTATTATTCTAGGATCAGCTGTGATGATAGGTATGAAAGCTTTTAAAAGCCTCATTAAGGGAGCCAAAGAGATCTACTCGGGCAGGAGCGGTAGAATGTTTGTAAAGTCTGGTGGATACAGACAGGCCGTAACAGATTTCTACTCAGTCAGTCCAACGGAGGTTTTGGATCTTACAGTATGTTAGTCTATAGTAATTTGACTTAAATAGACGCTACCTATATATCTGCATCCAGATTATCACCACTTCTTTCATATATCTGGTAGACCAGCTCAATCACAGAACACATTTCCGTTTCACTGACCGAAATTTACTTATACCTGATCAAAATACAGTCCACTCCCGTTATCTCGAACTCGCTTATCTCGAATAACCGCTTATCTCGAAGTGAAAATCTGGTCCCTGCCTAAACATGAAAATCTAACAACATGTAAAAAGTATTGTGGAAAAGAGGAGAAATTGCTCCTAAGGAGCAATTTCTCCTCTTTTCCACAATATTTTCAATATATATCTAACTTCAAGAGTCAAATTACACATATATTTGTTAAATGTGGTTAATCGAATTAGTTTTTCCTCAATTCTGCAAATCTGATATGTCGAGGTACGGATATCTCGAAGTATTTCAGATTGTTCCTTGGAATTCGAGATAACGAGAGTCAACTGTAGATATTTTACGGCCTCTTCTTCAATCTCCAAAAGAACGTGGCCCTTCCGAGCTTTGTGTCAGAATGATAATAAAGTTCAAATGGTTTCTGAATTTATAGATTCTAAAAATCTACTGTTTAATACACACACATAATACAAGTGTGCAAGGAAAAAAGAATAGTTTGCCTTTGGACTGAGGAAAGGCCCACACTCTAAAATGCCTTGATGTTTTTACTACTGGAAATTCTCGGCCGCCCTGTAAATAACCTCTCTTCCTAATGGCCAGACCGCCGTGTCAGTAACCTCTGCCATTGGTTCCCGTCTTAACGCTTGCAATATGGGCATTGTGGATAAGCACCGCACGCAAAGCGTTTATGTAAGCACAACATTTTGGTTTACACCAAGCATTTGTTACACGACAGGTGTATTGGTGTGCGCCGAGCACGCAGAACCATTTCCCATTGGACGCACATATTACTTAACCTTTATCATTGCATAAAAAACAGTGTCGCACGTTATTAACAGCCGTGCATTAACCGGCGAAAAGCCATGTATTAACAAGGCAATTCAAGCGCTGTTAATGCACGGCTAGGCAACTTTCAATATGATCGTACCGAGGCCACAGATTTGATGCCTTTACGAGATGTGTGCTGCCCGGCCCTAGAACGAGCATAGTCCGTGGAAATTACGTTCGCGAGACATCGGAGAAAGCCTTAACAAAAATACTGCGAGAAGTAACGCGAAATGTAGCAAATATTTTCAGTTTTTATGCAATACTAGCGATCGAACATGTTTTTTCAATGCATAAACATTCGCCAGGTCCCTTGGGAGGTGTTGAAAACCGCGGCCTCCGGCCTCGGTTTTCAACACCTCCCTCGGGACCTGGCGAATGTTAATTCATGAAAAACCATGTTTGATCCCTATAGCAATATCTTGGCAAATGTAGCAGGTGCCAAACGTATGATGTGCTTACATTAACAAGTCTATGTAATGTATACATCCATGTTTTTCCCATCAAATCGCGAACTGCTTAAGTTAACTTAACAGAAAACCAGTTTGATTCCATGCGAGTAAAGTTTTGTATTCAGTAGTTAACAAATTATTGCCTGTTTTGATGCCTGAATTGGTCACCGTGTATAATTCAAACAATTTAGATAGATAGACAATTTAGTAGATATTAGCAAACATTTATATTTTGGGTGATAATTTTGAATATGAAAGCCGAAAGTCATTGGGGATATAGGTAACCCTTAACATGTCATGACATTTTACAGGATCTGTATCATTGTCTTCGAAGAGGCGTAAGTTCATTACATGTACCGGAGACGGGGAGGTGGGGTGGGGTGGGGTGGGGCAGAATTAAATGATTATGGTTTACTGATTTACAGGTGAGGAAATCTGGAATGGTCGGAGACAGGAGAATTGAGGTCAAAGTGAGCGTTGTGCTCGGTCGGCCTGTTGTAAGCCTAAAGAAACGTACGAAAAATAACAAGAACATTACGGACATTATTCTGTACGACAATTAGTTATACTGTACGGTCATTAACTGTGTTGTACGATCCTTGGCTGTGTTGTTGAGAAACATTCTTTGGATGGAATGGTTACACTTTCATTAAATTCGTTCAAATTGCTTTGTCCTCTTTTCGTAGTAGCATATTATTTCCTTGTAGAGTAGCCTCGTTTTCAGATGGAGTCTGATGCGCGGGAAATCAACCAGGAAGTCATAAAGGAGACAATATTGGTGACTTTCTAGTAAGGCTGACTAATCGGAGCTGAAAAGATAATCAATTATCAGTCCTGCCATTGTGATCGATAATCGATTAGTAATCACTGAGGATTTGGTCGTAATTTTACCTGTCTGAGCATGACTCTTACCATTTGTTATACTTTATTGTATGTATTTGGTCAGACAGGCCTGAGCAAACAGTGTAGACCCTGATGAGACGCCGCGAATGCGTCGTCTCATCAGGGTCTACACTGTTTGCCTCTCATCCAGCTATTTTTAGACACAACAGTGGGTAGTAAACTGTACTTGGTCTAATTTTAGATTAAGTATGGTAAGGAGTTTGAGTGTCTGAATACTAAGGGTAAATACGGTAAAGTAACAAACACAAAATTCAAATGATCGATTATAAGCAAATCAGTAATGATAATCATTTTTGTGGAATTTATCGATCAATTAATCGATTATCCGATTAGTTGTGCCAGCCTTACTTTCTAGCTGTTTTCCTGCACATTAAATTCCTTCCAAAAGGAATCTACGCTAAATGGAAATTTGTTCCGCTTCCCTTCTAAAAAAGAATCTAGTATAAAAGGACAGGACCGGATGCCCTGTCCTTCTAAAAAGGTTCTAGTCTAAAAGGAAAGAATTTGTTGCATTTCCCTTCTGAAAAGAGATCTATTCTAAAAGAAAAGAATTTGCTCCCATATGGTGCAAATTCTTTCCTTTTAGAGTAGAGCCTTTATCAAAAGGGAGGTCAGTTGTTGTGTTAACCATTTTATGCATCTGCTATGAAAAGTCTGAGGTGTTTGTGCATATCAGACAGCCTGAATATGTCATACTTTGCTTATAGCATTCCTTTCTCGGTTGGGATGGGACAAAACATCCTAATGCAGTTGATCTTGATAAAACAGATGTATTCACTTCATTTATTAACATAAACTTTTCAGAGATGTATGGTGGTGTTTTATCTTGATATACTTTAAAGAATGCATTTGCTCACAAAAGGATCCCTTTCAAAAGGGAGATAAAATAATTTTGACAGAGTTGACTCTCCATTAAGTGGTCCCATTCCCCTTAGTATTATAAACGTAGCGTCACTTAACGTCATTGATATCCTTAGTTTTTGGGTCGCTTGTATACAATCGACTCAAAGTATACATGCACCAAAATTTCCTTAAGGTTATTATCCACGTGATTTTCATTGGCCAATGAAATTTAACTGCGCTTTTAAATGTAATCTAGGTAATAATTATTTATAGCAGCGCTATTCTTGTCACTGTGACGTCAAAGTACGGTGAAAGAGGGTTATTTGTAAACTCTGGACAAGAACATTGGCAAACAGTGCAGAACGCGGCGTCTGATCAGGGTCTGCTATGTTTACTCTAAATATATAAAGTTAAGGTTAAAACTAACAGTAAAAGTCCCCGTTCAGGACCATTTTCTTAGCCTACATTCAGAGACAATCGATCCACCAGTGCAGTCAGTGCTTTGATTATCCAAGTTTGTCAAATGCGCATCAAACTGAAATTGCTAAAATTTACAGAGTACCAGGCTGGTTCCATACAAATATAGTTACATATTTAGAAGTTCCAACATTTTGCCTGTTTCTTAAGCGTTTTTTTTTTTGTTTTTTTTTTTTTTTTTTTTTTGCCTGCTTTAATGCCAAAACTGGTCAAAATGTATAATTCAGGCAATTCTGCTGTAGGTATTAGCAAAGTTGTATATTTTGGGTATGAGTGCCTTGAAAATGTAAGAAGAAAATCTTCTGGGGTAAATATGACCCTTATATCAGTCGTGACTCCAACAAGATCTGTGTGTATGTGTCTGTGTCTGAAGGGGCGGGAGCTGATTACATGACAAATAATCTACCATTCCGCATCACGAAAACATGCCTATATAATTTTGACCACCTTAAACCCCACTTTCATATAGTAAAACTGGGGTTTACAGGGGTATACATTATTTTTCTTATTTCTGCTCAAAAACATAGATTGTGGGTACTCGTTAGAACCGCCTCATCGAGGCGGTTCTAACGAGTATCCACAACCTATGTTTTGAGTAGAAATATGAAAAAAAAAAAAAAAAAAAAATAGAATTTTTTATATGAAATTTTTCATTTTTTTTAGTGGTAAAATTTTCAGTATATTTGAATAGGCGTGTTTTCGTAATGGTTTCTTATTTTTGAAAATGTTAGAGGGACTGTTGCCCGGCAAGTATAAGTACATGTATTGGTCGTTTGAACTTAAAGTGCAAATGACAAAACTTTGTACCTCCTGTTCTTTTCATTATAGCCTTAAAGGCATTGTTTCAAGGATCATGATGCAGAAAACTGTATACAAAAATGTCATGTTTAGTTCCCGAGTTGTAGCGATTTGAACTTGAACTTGAGCAGTTTTGATCTTTTTACCAAACAGTTTTCAAACAGCCCATGAATATAAATAAGGCTTTTATGACGTCATAGTGGTCATTTATCTTCAAAAAAAAAAATAAATAAATAAAAAATAAAATAAAATAAAATAAGAGGCTATTTACAGTTTACAAATTCGTTTGCTTTTGATCGCGTCACATAATTACTATGTATATTATGTATGTACATCATTATTTACAAATGTGAAAAAAATATATTTAACCCTTAAACTGCCAATCACAACAATTGTCGTCTGCTTTGTCATCTGCTTGTGATTTTAAAAGTCATTTTTGCAAACAGTGTGGACCCAAATCAGACTGCTCCTCTAGGAACAGTCTGATCTGGGTCCACACTGTTTGCCTGTATGCAAAATATAGATTTGAAAAGTTTGCAAGAATATTCAGCAGACGACATAAACAGACGACATTTTCAGATGTAGGTTTTCTTTGCGTTTTAAGGGTTAAATAAATAGAATGAATTAATGCGACGATCTTCTACCGCATGAATTGTTAAAAAGTACTAGGGATGTAACGGTTTGGAACACTAGAGTAGACCCCTTTTCAGCAGGGGATTGGTATGCAGAAAACAAATAGAAAGTCACACAGGTTATTTCCCGGTGAAAAAAAGGCTGAATATAAAATCAAGTATTTCCAGTCCCCTTACATCTGCTTCATCATAAGAAAAATGGTCATGATTGTCTACGTCCAGACAGTTTAAGGGTTTGATATTTCTCCGGAGGCTCTTTAGGTCATGGACTGGTCAAATGCTATTTTCCATGGACTGCTGAACGTTATTGATAACCAAGTATTAGCTTTCACAAACATTGTATGCTAAGCATAATCTAAGCTTTTTGTGAAAACCAATACGTGTATTAATATATATATCAGTCAGGGTACAGCATTTTTTTACAATATTGCATCCGCGCAGTCTGATCAGATTCTTTGCATGGCATATTCCCAGCAAACATACAACGCCGCAACAACGTCGTTACAACGTCGCTGCAACGTCGTGACGTTGCAGCGACGTTGCAGCGACGTTGTAACGACGTTGTAACCACATTGTGTGTCTGCTGGGTTGTGATTAGCCAAGGATCCAAAGCGTCTTAAGGCGGACATCGAAGTCTCTGATCAGCCTGCGCGTCTTTAATGGGCGCACATGCAGTCGAGTAGGAAATGCTGAGCCCCTACTCATATGCTGTCCTGACAGTCTGATTCTAGATGAGTTGCAGCATACGGAAATGTACCTCATAACATGCAAGTTCAGCAAAGACAACCCATTTATGTCGAATGTACTCTTTTACCCAAATTCTTTGGACAGGTCCACTTCCTCTATAAGGGATTTCTGGTAAGTTTTTATTATTATCATGTTTTGTAGAAACGTTTGAACTTAATGCAAACAGTATGGACCCTGATCAGACGCCGCGATATACGGCGTCTGATCTGGGTCTACAATGTTTGCCAGTGTCACTTTTATGAGACGCAAGGCTTAAATGGGTTAAATTAACCCTATTCGTCCGCACCATCTGCTAGGCGCTGCCTCTATGCGACTCGGTTGCCTGGTAACGTTAAAAAAATCTGAATAGATAGACAACATCTGCTCAGTCTTCGCTGGACGTTCTATGGATAACCATAACCCTGGATACGTGATAGTGCCTTCATGCGTGTAGGGGTAGCTGACCAAAGATGTAAGATGAAGAAAAGAAAGCTGCATATCGGCTAGAAGGCGGACCTAGGATAACCAAGTACCAAAGACTTCTTCGGGGAACAACAAAGACTCTGATCAGACTGTGCGGAGACGCAGGCTATCTTAAATCTTCGCTGGGTGCTCATATCATAAAGTATGTCATAGATTGTCATGTTAGCAAACAGTACTTGGTATTAGTACAGACGGATAAGGCCTTTTACTTCTCAGTTTTACCGAAGATATCTTTCTTGACAAAACAACAAAAACCCCCCAAAAAAAACAAAAAAAAAAAAAAAACAAAAAAACAAAAAAAAAAAAACAAAAAAAAAACAACAACAAAACAACAAACAACAACAACAACAAAAAAACAAAAAAAAAAAAAAAAACAAAAAAACATCCTTAATGCAGACTGATCTGCCCCCTAATACTGCTCACTTTTACCGAAGATACCTGCCTTATAAGCGGGTTGAGTTAAATATGAGCCGGGGCGCAGCATGTCTTACAACATTGCATGCGCGCCCAGCAAACACTCAGATCAGTCTGCGCATTCGCACAGTCTAACCAGATTCTTTATTGTCCGCATAAAGATGCTTTGGACCCTTGACTACCTACAGAGTGTCCTCTGAAGACTCTGGTCAGAATGAGCAATGCGCAGGCTGATCAGAGTTTCCGCTGGGCCCACATATACTGTGTTAGGAAATACAGTGCCCCGCATCATATCATCATGTCTACTAATCCGGTCAGTAAGTGTACGACATGCATGCCACAAAATCGGTATCTAACCCTGTACAAGTATCAGCTTTCACAAAAAGCTTGGTCTACGCTTAGCACACGGTGCTAAGCGTAGACCAGGCTTTTTCTGAAAGCTAATGCTTGGTTATAAATCACGTTCAGCAGCCCATGGAAAAAATAGCTTTGAACCAGTCCATGACTTTTATAAAATGCTATCGGATCATACATGGGCAGCGCAGGACATAACGAAAACACGCCTAGATAATCCATGACTTTTATAAAATGCTATCGGATCATACATGGGCAGCGCAGGATATAACGAAAACACGCCTAGATAATCCATGACTTTTATAAAATGCTATCGGATCATACATGGGCAGCGCAGGACATAACGAAAACACGCCTAGATAATTTTGACCCCCTTAAACCCCACTTTTATATAGTTAAACTGGGGTTTACAGGGGTATACTTTTTTTTTCTTATTTTTGCTCAAAAACATAGATTGTCGGTACTCGTTAGAACCGAGGCGGTTCTAACGAGTACCCACAATCTATGTTTTAAGCAAAAATATGAAAAATTTCAGAGTTTTTTTTATCTGAAAATTCTCAGTTTTTGGAGGTGAAATTTTCTATATAATTGAATAGGTGTGTTTTCGTAATGTCTTCGCGGCTTGCTTACCGGTTTATTTTTGTATTCTTGCGTAAAAGGCTATATATTCCTCAAAAATAGACATTTTTTTATCCAAGAAAGGTTTAATAAATTGATACATAGTATTAATACGATCATAAAATATGGCATCTGACAGCCTGTAAAATTTTCAGTTAGCCTCTCGTTTTTTTGAACTGGATAAAAAATGAAATGATTTTTATTGCATCCCTGAATTAATGCTGGCAACACTGATTCAGAGATACAAAAAAAAAAAAAAAAAAAAAAAAAAATAATTTCATTTCTCCATCGAGTGACTGAAATTTTACAGGCTGTCACATTTTATGATTGTATTAATACCATATATCAAATTATTAAAACTTTCTTGAATAATAAAATATCTATTTTTGAGGAATATGGAGCCTTTAACAGCGCGTCAATCATTTTGCGTCACCTTCCAGACTAAGGGAGAAAAGGAATATGATAGATTGTAAGGAGACGAAATTCATACTGTGAAATATATCGATCAGACAACGTATATGTGCACGCTGAAATGGGCCTTCGCTGTTCCTATTCCATTACGAAAACACGCCTATTCAAGTATATCTAGTTCGTCTGTCATTACTGACAATGACCAATCCTAATCAACTGTGTGATATGTTATTATTTGTGTTTTCTAAGATGGCTGATGAGACCAATCTTAGCTCTAAACTGCCTGTTGCAGATAGAACAAGAGAGGTCTGAGGAAGAAAGCTCTGTTGGTGATGCCTTAGCTCTGGCTTTCCGCTGTGCACGTTTCTGCTCGGCTTCGCTGATTCTTTTTGCTTTCGTATTCACCAGCTCCTTTTTTTATGAGGCCTCGCCACTTTGTACGATCCTGTGCAATCTGTTCCCATGACTCTGATGGTATGTTAAAGTCTTTAAGGGAGGCTTTGAGGGTGTCCTTGTATCGCTTCTTCTGACCACCATGGGAGCGTTTTCCTACTTGAAGTTCTCCATAGAGGATTTTCTTTGGAAAACGTTCATCAGGCATTCTGGTAACATGGCCTGTCCATCTTAACTGTGCAAATTTCTGAAGAGTATGTACGCTCTGCATCCCTGCATCCATGCCCTTTTCAGGACTTCTGTGTCTGGAATCCTGTCTTGCCACTTGATCTTTAGAAGTTTTCTTCTTTTGGCATGCCGTGGGTAAACTGTCCAAGTTTCGCATGCGTATAATAGTGTTGGCAGCACTACCGATCTATATACTTTCAGCTTTGTGTCACGTCTGATTCCACTTTGGTCCTAAATACTTCCACGTAGCCGGTCAAATGCTGCACTAGCTTTGGCAATTCTAGCATTGACTTCATCATCAATGTGCACAATTCTAGACAATGTGCTTCCAAGGTAGGTGAACTTGTCTACCACTTGCAGTCGTTGACCTTTCACTGTGATGGTAGGCTCCTTGTAAGGCTTTCCAGGTGCTGGCTGATATACTACCTCAGTCTTTTTTATGCTGATTGTGAGATCATAGCTGTCACATGAATCAGATACTTGATCCACACCTTTTTTCATTTTCTCTTCTGTTGGAGCACCCTTTGCCATGTCATCAGCAAAGAGGAACTCGCCTAGCATCCCTGTCTGGACCTTAGATTTAGCTTGCAATCTTCTTAGGTTGAAAAGATTTCCATCAAAGCGATACCTAATAGGTATACCATTGTCACCATCCTGGAAAACATCTGTAAGCATGGCAGAAAACATCATGCTGGACAGTGTTGAAGCTAGTACACAGCTTTGCTTAACTCCATTTGTCACAGGAAATGGATCAGAAAACTCGCCATCATTTTGGACCCTTGCAAGCATACCATCATGGAACTGCCGCACCATTTCTATGAACTTGTCAGCACAGCAAAACTTTGCCATAATTTTCCAAAGTTCCTCACGACTGATTGTGTCAAATGCTTTGGTAAGGTCGACAAAGGTCACGTAGAGGTCCAAATTCTGTTCCTGGCATTTTTCTTGAAGCTGTCGTGCTGTAAAGATCATGTCTATTGTTCCTCTGTGTTTCCTGAATCCACACTGGCTTTCTGGTAGAAGCCCTGACCGTTCGAGTTGTTCATTCGATCGGTTCAGTAGGACCCTAGCAAGGATCTTCCCAGCAATTGACAATTTTCAAGTATTTTCGAGGTGTTCATTCAATCGATTCAGTAGGACCCTAGCAAGGATCTTTCCATCAACTGACAATTTTCAAGTATAGTTTTCAGATAAAAATTCTGATATTTTTCATATTTCTGCTTAAAACATTGATTGCGGGTACTCGTTAGAACCGCCTTGCCGAGGCGGTTCAAACGAGTACCCACAATCAATGTTTTTGAGTAGAAATAACAAAAATAATATATACCCCTGTAAACCTCAGTTTTACTTTGTACATTTAAAAGTGGGGTTTAAGGGGGTCAAAATTATATTGGTATGTTTTCATGATGTGCCCCGAACGCCCCTTTTTATGCATTTTCAAAGTGTAGTTTGAAACTCATAGACGTGATATAGGCATTTTTTTTTTATTTTTACTTCCTTTTAAAGTTTAAATTTTAAGTCTTAAGACAGGATCAGGTGATATTCCAAAAATAATTTGTACAGGTTTTGTAACAAACATAGGCCAAGTGAAAAGGTACCTTGTCTCATAGGTAAAGCGTGTAAACTCAGATTGGCCTGTGCATCCACATTTATCAATCAAAGCCTAAAAGTTTTGGCTGTACGAATTCCATATGGCTCAGATATTTTAAATGCATGCGTCACGCAGGGCTTTGACTGTAACATCACGATCTGAGTATATACTTATTTACTCTAGTATTCGGACAGACATGCCTGTGCGAAAGTGTAGATCCTGACCAGACGCCGCATTGATCTCGGTCCTGGTCCCAGCCGACGTAACCTGCACCAGCTCAAGTCTGAAAGACATGCAGGTGGATTTTTGGAATAGTTTGTGACGATTAAAGCCATCGAAGCAGTTCAGAGCATTTTAAAAACGTACGGTTCAGCTTTTCCTTAAACCGAGTATATCCTTTTCTTCTATTTCTTACTCTAATTGCATCTAAAACGTAGCATATGGATAGAATTATATTTCTAGATATCACAAACACCTTGTGCATTGATGTTTTTTTTTTTTTCGCGCGATAGTGCGCAAACAACAACAACAAAGAACACAAAAAATGCATATCGTCACGAAAACATGTCTATATAATTTCGACCCCCTTAAACCCCCCTTTTATATAGTAAAACTGGGGTTTAGAGGGGTATACATTATTTTTCTTATTTCTGCTAAAAACATAGATTGTGGGTACTCGTTAGAACCGCCTCTAACGAGTACACACAATCTATGTTTTGAGCAGAAGTATGAAAAATATCAGAGTTTTTATCTGAAAATTTTCAGTTTTTGGAGGTGAAATTATACATGCTTATTTCTATCTTGAGACTTCAAATTTCAAGTTAGCCCAAAAGTACTCATTTCATGCCCTCGAAGTACTCCCCGTGGCTAGAAATGCAAAGTTTCAGCCGATGTATCCACTTCTTGAAGGCGTCACGGTACGCTGATTTGGGCACAGTAATAAGGTACTGATGAATGGCAGATCCAAGTGCCTGTCGGGACTGGTATTTCCGCCCAGCAAGGAATGCTTTCAATTTCGGAAACAAAAAGAAATCACATGGGGCAAGGTCTGGGGAATACGGGGGGTGAGGCAAAACACTTACTTTTTCTTGCTTCAAAAACGCCGTAACTATTGCGGAGGTATGAACTGGGACATTGTCATGTAGAAGACGGACATGTTTAAAACCAGTTGCAGGGCGTCATTTCTGATAATACTTTTTCAGTTTCTTCAGTACTACGTCTTTGTAATACTTTCCGGTGATGCTTTTGCCCTTTTTCACTGGCACTTTTATTGCGACTCCTTCACCAGAGAAGAAGATTGCATACAAAACCTTCTTTGTACTCAAAGAACGTTTGGCAATTATTGGGCGTTTGCTGTGTTTAGTGGCCCAGATCTTATTGCTAACCTTTCTGACGGGTTCAAAATAATGGACCCAGGTTTCATCACCTGTGACGACATTGGCAAACTGCTTTTTGTCAAATTTTGGAAACATTTGAAGCAGCTTTTTGGCCACTTTAACCCGTTGCCTCTTTTGCTCGTCAGTCAACAGATGTGGCACCCATCTAGCAGAAATCTTTCTGACTTTCATGTGCTTCTTCAAAATAAGGTGAACCGTTGAAAGTGATATGCCTACCTTTCGTGCAATATCACGAACTGTAAATCTGGCATCTCCTTCAATGATTTCCTTTATTATGGAAACGATTTCTTTACGAGATGCAGATTTTGGCCTACCTGATTTCGGTGCATTTTTGATGGACTCTACACCAGACTCAAATTTCTTTTTCCACCGCCGAACTGTGTCATAAGACACACAAGAAGGTCCAAAAGCAGTAGAAATTTCAGTCATCAGCTTCTTCAAAGAACAACCAAGTTTTGAGCGAGCTTTGATGTAAGCCCGTATTTCATCTTTTTTGTCGACGCTTCTACCAACCATTTTTACTGCAGTGGTCAATGACTGCGTGTATTGAAATGACAAATTTTATGTCTTACACTTAGTCTAACATGTACATTTATACACCATTGTGTAGATATTGAATAGCCCTATACAGGCATGTATTGGTTTTTATCGTGCCCCACGTGGATATCGAGCTAGAGGACAATAAGCAATTCATTTCGAACATCCCTCGTACAGTCTGGACTGAGCCGTTTTGTTCCTTTTACAATTAACATACATTTACCAAGTCGCACATAATACCATGATAGTGAAAATTCTACGTACAGTCGAGAACATCTTTGGGACAATAGAAATTTGTTCGAGAGATGGGTAGTTCGAGCCAATAAGATTTAATCATGGCGCCAGGTCAGGAAGCAAATGGCGATAATTTATGGAAATCTATTTGATCTTCAATAAAAAAATGGTATGTTGCGTGTACTCATTAGAATCGCCTCGATGAGGCGATTCTAATGAGTACACACAACATACAATTTCAAAATACAATAAGAAAATTTCTCTTAATATTCGTTTTCTTGAGCTATCGGAAAAGTTTCTTAGGGACTCAAAAAAAAAAATGAGTTCGAATAAGCCATGATAAACGAGCCATCAGTGTTCGAGCCATTGAAGTTCGACTGTATCACAGGAGATAGTATACCGCATCCATCCATGTAATATGAAGTTACAGACGACTCTCGTTATCTCGAAGTCCAAGGGACTCTCTGTATCACTTCGAGATATCCGTACCTCGACATATCAGCTTTGCAAAATTGAAAAAAAAAAACAAAAAAAAAAAAACAAAAAAAAAAAAAAAAAAAAAAAAAAACATAAAAATAATAATAATAATAATAATAATAATAATAATAAAAATAAATCGAACAACCACATTTCAAAAATTAAAATGTAATTTGGCTCTTAAAATTAGAGATATATTGAAAATATTGTGGAAAAGAAGAGGAATTGCTCCTTAGGAGCAATTTCTCCTCTTTTCCACAATATTTTGTTACCTGTTGTTAAGTTTCCATATTAAAACAGGGACCAGATTTTTACTTCGAGATAAACGGTTATTCGAGATAAGCGAGGTCGAGATAACGGGAGTCCAGTATTCCTTCTTACTCCTAGTACTAAAAATTTTTGTAGTACGTACATGTATGACTATTAATAGACATTTTAATGTTGTTTTTTTTTTTTTTTTTTTTTTTGTAGCAAATGATAGATGACTGTGAATAGCCAATTTAGCGTTTAGTGACTATTTACAGTTGACTTAAATAGCCAATCTAACGTGTTTTTTTTTTTTTTCGTTTTTTTTTTTTTTTTTTTTGGGGGGGGGGGAGGGGGGGGGGGGGGTGGGGGGGCGGGTGCTAATTACAGGGAACTGTAAATAGTCAAATAAATGTTTCTTGGCTTTTTACAGTTCACTCTAAATAGCCAATTTAACGTTTTTCTTTTGTTTTTTTTTGTTTGTCTGTTTGTGTTGCGGTTTTACGGCCCAGTCAACCCAATGGGGTCATGTCGAGCGCGGTCAGTTTACCTAACTACACGGGCAGGCTTAGTCCTCTAAGCGGTTAACCAGTACTGTGCACAGTCTTTCGCCAGAAACTGACAACTGCCCTTCTTGAATCAGCGGAAGGGAGATAATGACCGTAGAAAATATTTCATGATCAATCTCCACGAAAGAATGTTGTTGTTTTTTTGTTTTTTTTTTATTCGTTCAAAGTATTAAACCTTGGATTTATGACCTTCAAAGTGTCAGTTGAGAGATTCTATCGTCCTACTTAAAGTTAAAAACCTGTATCTTCTTTTAGGTTTTGAAAAAAAAAACAACAATCATCAACATTTTAAATAAGACTTAAAAATAATATTTTCGATTTTAATTTTATTAAAAAAAAAAAAGTTTATAAATTTGATTTGTGATTCAATTTGACAAAATGTCTTATAAGTGGCTTGTAATTTCACTTAAATGAATATCTATAGTTGGTGTAAATGCTATACTGCAACTAGTTATAATGTGCATTTTAAGAAAATTTCGTTAAAAAAGATAAACCGTGCAAAATGGTTTAAAATTATAATACATTATTTATTGCATTGTCAATCAAAAGTGACATTGTTAAATATTTTAAAATTGCGAATTCCAGGAGGAGATAAACATATTTCATGTTTTAAAGATTTAATCAAAAATGTAAAAACTTAAATGACATCACAAAATTGTGGGATATAAATATACCATTGTGGGTTATATTTCTATTTATTGCAATGAAGTTTTTCTTTCGGATGTGAAAGTTTCCCACAACAAGCACGCTAACTGCCAGTTCCTCACGTACGGACACGCTGCCTTGCTCCCCATCCGCACTCACGCTGCGTGTTCCTTACAGCACACACGCTAACTGCCAGCTCCTCACCTATTCACACGCTAACTGTCTGCTTCTCACATGCACACATGCTCCATAAACAGTGTAGATCTACCTGAACTGACGCAGCTAATTCAGCGGATTTCACCACGAAAACAGGCCTATATTTTGACCCCCTTAAACCCCACTTTTATATAGTAAAACCGGGGTTTACAGGGGTATAAATTATTTTTTCTTATTTCTGCTCAAAACATAGATTATGGGTACTCGTTAGAACCGACTCGCCGAGGCGGTTCTAACGAGTACCCACAATCTTTGTTTTTGAGCAGAAATATAAAACCATAAGAGTTTTGTAATCTGAAAATTGAGTTTTTGGAGTTTTTGGAGTGGAAATTTTCTATATATTTGAATAGGCGTGTTTTCGTAATGCACAGAAAATTATACACTGTAAAACGCACTTGTTCAAATAGTTGCAAACGCATGCAGTTATAGTAAAGACCGCAACATCAGAAACTGTACCTTTGGATATGGAGTCCAGCGAAGATTCCGATCACTTTGCACATTCCCGCAATTTCATCAGAATCTTCACTGGGCGCATTTTGGAAAGCCAAGGATGCAAAGTTTCTTAATGCTGACAATGGAGCCACGGATCAGACTGTGCTGATACGCAGGCTGATCTGAGTCTTCGATTGGCGCACATGTGAGAAGGTACGTTTTCTCACATTGCGGCTCATAATGTATCCTTAGGGTAAATATGGTTTGTTGTGTTTCTTTAGTTTGTTATCGACATACATGATTTTATGCTCAATGTCTTTGCCGAAACCTAGCTCCTTTTTCCGTGACCATATGGTCAATGAAGGGTTCCCTCCAGACAGGTCTAGTTCAACTCTCCTGTATCCAAGTTTTCCCTTCTTTATGAGCTGCAAGTATAGTAAAAAAAAATATAATATTAGATATCTGAAGTTATTTTTAGTAATTTTGTATTGCCTATTGGGAAATATTTTCCCCCAGAGCTAAGAACTATTTCCTTTAGAATGCTATCACGCCTCATCGAATGTAGATGGCGTAACGTCGCAAAACTTATTAACGCCATTCGAAAACGTCAAAATAGATAAAATAAAATCTGAAGAAAAAAAAATCATTTTTATGGTAAGTAATATATAAGGTAACACACTTTGAGGTTTAAATACAGGAAATATTTCCCCCGAGACTTGCAAATCTTATAAACAAACGTGAGCTAATGCACTCGTTTGTCGGATTTGCAGATTTTGCGGGAAATATTTCCTGTATCTTAAAGGCTGATACCGTAGCTACTTTAGACATCACGAAAACACGCCTACATAGTTTTTGACCCCCTTAAACCCCACTTTTATACGGTAAAACTGGGGTTTATAGGGGTATACATTATTTTTTCTTATTTTTGCTCCAAAACATAGACTGTGGGTACTCGTTAGAACCGCTTCGGCTTCTATGTTTGGAGCAGAAATATGAAAAATAACAGAATTTTTTTATCTGAAAATTTTCAGTTTTTGGAGGTTAAATTTTCTATATATTTGAATAGGCGTGTTTACGTAATGACGTAACGAAATCAGAGGAGCTTCATTTTTGTTTGAAACTGATTTTCCGAGACTGTTGTTTTGATAATTATATTGTACATAAAATCTGTTAGAACAAGTGTTCTGATACTCTAAGTTTCACGAAAATAATTTATGCTCTCACTGATAATCCGAAGAATCTGCCCACTCATTGTAAAAAAAAAAAAAAAAATATTCATATTTATCATAAAAATACATAAAAATGCAAATATACGAAAAACAATTTAAAGTAATTAATTTGTAATCACTATTTAATTGATAACATTTTTACCTCCCTTGACCTAACTTGGCTACGTAGCCTTGTTAGAAAACTACATACTTAGAGAATATTTTTACCTATAATACTTTATTGCACATTCCTCAAAAGCATTTTATGGCAAACTATGAAAATCTGTATTGTTTTCATGGTTCAGTGGAGCAGCATCAGCGGACAAAGGTGATGTTTCGCATGCATCACGAAAACATACCTATATAATTTTGACCCCCTTAAACCCCACTTTTATATAATAAAACTGAGGTTTACAGGGGTATACATTATTTTTCTTATTTCTGTTCAAAAACATAGATTGTGGGTACTCGTTAAAACCGCCTCGCCGAGGCGGTTCTAACGAGTACCTACAATCTATATTTTGAGCAGAAATCAGAAAAAATATCAGAGGTTTTTATCTGAAAATTTTCAGATTTTGGAGGTAAAATTTTCTATATATTTGAATAGGCGTGTTTTTGTAATGCTGCCCGTTCCAAGGCGGTTCCCCTGTTGTAGTCCATCTCTGTTTGTGCGCCTGTGGTTTCATTACTAAAACATGCCTATTTCAAATATACAGAAAATTTCACCTCCAAAAACTGAAAATTTTCAGATAAAAACTATGATATTTTTCATGTGTCTGTTCAAAACATAGATTGTTGGTACTCATTAGAACCGCCTCGGCGAGGCGGTTCTAACGAGTACCCACAATCAATATGTTTAAGCAGAAATAAGAAAAATAATGTATACCCCTGTAAACCCCAGTGTTACTATATAAAAGTGGGGTTTTAGGGGGTCAAAATTATATAGGCATGTTTTCGTGATGCTTGTATTAAGTTAATTTTCATTACATTACGAAAACATGCCTATTCGAATATACTGAACATTTTATCACCAAAAAAATGAAAATTTTCAGACAAAATTTTTTATATTCTTCAGATTTCTGCTCAAAACATAAATTGTGGGTACTCGTTAGAACCTCCTCGGCGAGGCGGTTCTAACGAGTACCCACAATCTATGTTTATGGGCAGAAATAAGAAAAATAATGTATACCCTTGTAAGCCCCAGTTTTACTATATAAAAGTGGGGTTTAAGGGGGTCAAAATTATATAGGTATGTTTTCGTGATGTGTGTGTTCTTCATCTCTCCCCGTTTTTGTGCCTCGGGAGCTGTTCTTCGTAATTGTGGCATTTCTTTACTTATATTTTTACATGCATTGCTTATGGGTGTTCATATCGTATGGAAACTACATGCTGAAAACGCTTAACTGATTTATGCATTACGAAAACACGCCTATTCAAATATATTGAAATTTTCACCACCGAAAAACTGGAAGTTTTCATATAAAAAAAAATCTGATTTTCTTATTTCTGCTCAAAATATAGATTATGGGTACTCGTTAGAACCGCCTCGCCGAGGCGGTTCTAACGAGTACCCACAATCTATGTTTTTGAGCAGAAATAATAAAAAAAAAATGTATACCCCTGTAAACCCCATTTTTACTATATAAAAGTGGGGTTTAAGTGGGTCAAAATTATATAGGTATGTTTTCGTGATGGCCTAATGTCCCACCGCTCGCAAAACGACATTAAGATCAAGCATCTGCTCAGAGTCTACAAAATTTGCATTAAATACAGACATGTCTTTAAAATGTGATAATAATAAAAACTAATTAACAGACTAACCAGTCTAGAAATGGACCTTTCCCTAAGAGTTCCGGTGATAGAGTTCACAAGGCATAAATGGGTTAAATAGCCTTATACGGCAGAGAGCGTTTTCACGAACTATCCTGTATACCAGTTCAGTCAGACTGGGACCGAATATCCAATATATATCACATGCATTTGAATATTGCAGAGTGCATGGCAACGCCGCCGTCCTCTGCTAGACTAGAAAGATTTAGTTTGCTGTGACAAATTACATGTAACCCTTGCCAGGCTGAATAAATTAAAATGTCACGCCCACTGTTGATCAGATTACTTAATTCTCATAATTAATGACAAATAGTTGAGATCCTGATCAGAAGCCAACTGATCCAGATCTGCACTGTTTGCAAAGGCAGGGCATATCCGGGTTCAGCAGGACCAAGGTTTATAAACTCGTACCGGACCATCCACCCTAACTGTTGGTTTCATTGACTTAAAGTCTTTTTCGGCCTGTCTGGCACCACCTGATTTCAAATACACACTGAGCTTGCCTGTAGACATAAACAATCTTGCACTGTTTAGAACTTTACCTGAAATATTAAAATAATATATACTCAAAGGCAATAAAAAGTATACAGTTTCGAATGTTGAGTACCGGCCCGTGTGTGCTGTATTTTTTTTTAGTTAAACGTTTAAATGGTCATTTTTGTCATGCGTCTGTCTTTGAAAATCATAACGAAAACACGTCTATATAGTTTTGACCCCCTTAAACCCCAATTTTATATAGGAAAACTGGGGTTTATAGGGGTATACATTATTTTTCTTCTTTCTGCTCAAAAACATAGATTATGGGTACCCGTTAGAACCGCCTCGGCTGAGGCGGTTCTAACGAGTACCCACAATCTATGTTTTGAGCAGAAATATGAAAAATATCAGAGTTTTTTTTATCTGAAAATTTTCAGGTTTTGGACGAGAAATTTTCTATATATTTGAATAGGCATGTTTTCGTAATGTCACAACGGCAATTCTGTCGCAGTCATAAATTATGGAGCCATGAGCCCTTAATTAAAAACAGCGTTTCCAGACAATAACTCCCTTTGTATTAAACAAATGTCATTTTATTTTTCATAAATAATTTGCACAGATGTCTTTGAGTAAAACCACAACGTTATCTAATTCGAAATTCCAATCAAATGACGTCAAGCTGAATTTAATTTTTTCTTGTCTCAAATTATCTC
Source organism: Anodontia alba (assembly GCA_964016985.1). NCBI lineage: Eukaryota > Metazoa > Mollusca > Bivalvia > Lucinida > Lucinidae > Anodontia > Anodontia alba. The sequence continues at coordinate 40,695,125 of OZ024837.1, read as the reverse complement.
CCTTTGAATGAGAAGTATAAGGATATCTGACGTGGCGTTGGTCGTTTTCACTTGAAGTTTTCGAAAAAGTGTTGCTTGATTTAGCCTCCTTGTACCAAATACAGATGAAATCACCTAAAACCGCTTATTTAACAGAACAGTGTCAATTAATGTGCATAGAAATTCAGTGCATTCCTTCAGAAGAGGAACGAAACTGTCAAAAACGTCATGCCCTTGATATAGAAATTTGACAGTGTACTCGGTTATGCATTAAAAATCGAAACATGTCCCTATAGCATTTTTATCCTTCTATCGACTGGATGCGATACAAATGCATAAATGTAAGTTTCTTTGTCCAAAAATGCACTTTTAAAGGGAAGCTACAAATGTTGATTTAGACCACTTATTCGTTTCTGTAAATGTAATTTTCCTTGCTCTTTGATAGTATTTCCTGGAAATTATTGCAAATTATGCGTAAATGATTGTTCTTAACTATGATACCAACGATTAATGTACATATGTAATAATCCGGTTACAAAAAAAAACAAAAAAAAAAACAGCGCGCTGGCATTTATGGTAATGAATGACTAACCACGCATACCGCTCTTTTGAAGGACTCGAAAGTAGGCGGTACGAGCGTATTGCAATGTTTGATGGTAGCCGATTCCATTGCATGATTGTGAGGGGGTAGAAGGAGTATTTGTAATAATCAACATTAGGTTGCATCTATCGATAGACTAACGTATGTAAACTCTTCTGGGATGGATGCACACGATACAGTGGCAAGGCAATGACTACTAGTCTATGAATAATTTGGAACAAGAAGAGCCGGGAATTACTTCTTCATTGTTAAGTCAAGCAAATCACTCGCAACAGTGTTTCAAAATCTGTTTTGCATCTTCTGAGCGGTTATTGTACACTTGAATAACGGCTACTCTCTAATTTGCGGTCACATGACATGTCACGTGACCGCAAAATAGAGAGTAACCGTTATTCACGTTGAAGAGACTTAACATTCGATCGAATGAATTGTATCAATGATTTTGTTTTTATTTTACAGGGGATCGAATGAATAAGAGATTATATCAATGATTATTTATTTCAAAGGGGATCGAATGAATAATATCAAGCCAGTTTACATTTTCATTTGTTTGTTACGAACATACATTCAAAAATTGTATTCGCGCCGGCCGCTATGTTAGTTGTACAAAAAAAAAAAAAAAAAAAAAAAAAAAACACAGCTTGGAACCACCCGCCGAAAACTGTCACAACTGAACGGAAGCCCAGCTAGCATTCTTTCTAAATCTATAGCGGACCGTTATCGGCCCGTCCAGCTACAATGTACCTTGACGGGCCGATAACGGACCGCTATAGATTTATGTAGAATGCTTACTGGGAGGATTGTAATGTTTTGCGGTTGTCTCTTTTATCTGGGTAACATTTATTCCACATGTCTTTGTCGAAGTGTTACTTTCTTTGTCAACATAAACTGTGCCATCGTGTGTTCGTTTTTGTGGGTGTCCTTTCCTCTCACGCAGGATTGCGACGGCTATGTTAATCAGTTATTACTATTTTTTTGGTAATCTTTATTCCATGTTTCTGGTGGGTAATTTACCCACCATGGCGGGCAATTTACCCACCAGGGCCCAGTTGTTCAAAACTAACGATAACGTTAGTTAACGTATCGTTAAAATTTTGATCATTAAATATGGCATATAGGCTATTACTTTTGCTGAAAAAAAATGTGAGTAGCTTTTGCATTTGCTAAAGCTACTCACATTTTGTCACAAAATACCTGTGAATTAGATATTGCACTTACTAAAACAGTTAACATTTTGACCACTAACGAGCTCATTAAGCTAACGATGCTTTGAACAACCGGGCCCAGAATAATAATATACTTTCTTACCTATTACCATTAGAGATCTTTTCTGTATTTTCTTTTTAACAGAGGAACCTGAAAAAGTAACTCCAAAGGTACTCTACAGGTTCTAAACTAATCTACAGTAAACAAGAATAATTACAGTTTATTTTATATGAATGACTATCAAACAGGATGTACCATTTTAAAATAAATGCAACCATGCCAAATGCAATGCGTCTGATGTGCACATTTCTGAATTAATCATCATCAATAGCACCCAGCAAAAAAAAAAAAAAAAAAAAAGGAGGGGTTGGGGAGGGGGGGAGGGCGACAATCAAAGGCTGAAAATACAAATGTACAAATGAGCCACCTCCTGACAAAACCAACAAAATGGATGTGCGCTCAGCGAATACTCAGATCAACCTGGGCATCCGTACAGTGTGATCGGAGTCTGCGCTGTGCGTTCATTGGGTAGCTGGAGACACCAGCTTTCTTAATGCGGACAGTGAAGACTCTGATTAGATTGGGCAGATGCACAGGCTGATCTGAATGTTCGCTTTTAGCACAAGTCATATTGTAGGTCTTGTCGTGCGCTGGATAAACAAGACCAGTTGATATGTCAGTCAGTATGAAACATGATGGATTATATAGACACTGTCTCATCGCTTTAAACATCAAGATAGTTGTCACTCTTTTTAACCTATTTAATTAAACCGAGCGTCCCGTAAACATGACATAGGCAAACAGTGTAGACCAAGATCAGACGCCGCATAACGCGGCGTCTGATCAGGGTCTACACTGTTTGCTTTAAGTTCAGACATTTCTACAAACCATGATATGAATTAAAACTAACAAGACACCCCTTATATAGGAAATGGACTTGTCCAAAGATTTCAGGTAGAAGAGTTCACTCGGCATAAATGGGTTTAACCATAACCTGACTTCATCGTCATTAGAGATCTTGAGCAGTAAGTATGTTTGATTCTACTCTGACCTTTGCAGTTTCAATAAGATATATCAAGTCAAAATGTATGTATGTATAGTAGATTTAAATCTAACAGGTAGCTTTTGGAAGTAAAGAACCTAATCTCGACTGAGATTGCTTATTTTCTGTTCCATGTGTGTAGAACTATGCAGTTACACAGTCAGGGAATACCACATTTCCCGAGACATCGAAAGAAGCAGAGATACATACAGTCGAACCTCAATGGCTCGAACATCTTTGGGACCATGGAAATTCGTTCGAGACATCAGTAGTTCGAGCCACTGAGGGTTAATTATGGCACACCAGTTCAGGAAGCAAATAGCGATAATTTAGGGAAATCTTTTCGATTTTCTACACAATGATAGTATGTTGAGTGTACTCATTAGAATCGCCTCGATGAGGCGATTCTAATGGGTACACACAACATACATTGTACAATTCCATTATAAAATAAGAAAAAATCTCTAAATATTTGTTTTCTTGAGCTATTGGAAGGATTTTGTAGGGACTGAAAAAAAGAGTTCGAATCATCCACGGTAAACGAGCCATCCGGGTCCGAGCTATTGAGGTTATACTGTAACAAACAATGATAAAACAAAATGCCACATTTTTTAACTAACAGACGTACCAATAACCGAGCAGGAAACTGAAACTGCATCAGGATTGAGGACAAGGTTTGACGCTTGTAAAATCAATTTAAGGTCTTTGTTAGTGGATATGCTATCGAATATTCCTACATGGCATGGTGTATCTGTTGTGGTTTCTTCTCATTTATTCGATCTGTTGTCGGTCCAGTACCATTCTATATGATGTCATTTGGATATTAAATTCATTCATTCATTCATTCATTCATTCATTCATTCATTCATTCATTCATTCATTCATCATACATTCATTCATTCATTCATTATTTGATTAATTAATTAATTAATTAAATAATTCATTCATTCAATCAGTCAGTCAGTCAATCAGTCATCAGTCAGTAAGCCATTAAAATGTTCTTTTAGATCTTTTTATTGTTACCTGTGACGTCATTTGTGCTGTCTCTCCAGGCCACTTTGAATGCTATAACTTCTGCGACGACTAATAAGAGGATACAAACGTAAACGGAGGTATACATGGTAGCATCTGAAATATAATAATCCATATACAGTATAACCTCAATGGCTCGAACCCGGATGGCTCGTTTACCGTGGATGATTCGAACTCTTTTTTCAGTCTCTACAAAATCCTTCCAAAAGCTCAAGAAAACAAATATTTAGGGATTTTTTTCTTATTTTATCATGAAATTGTATGTTGTGTGTACTCATTAGAATCGCCTCATCGAGACGATTCTAATGAGTACTTAACATACAATCATTGTGTAGAAAATCGAAAAGATTTCCCTAAATTATCGCTATTTGCTTCCTGAACTGGTTCCATGATTAACCCTCAGTGGCTCGAACTACCCATACCTCCAACAAATTTCCATGGTCCCAAAGATGTTCGAGTCTTTGAGGTTAGACTGAATATAGGAAACAGATAAAATGTACCCCCCCCCCCACACACACACACACACACAAGATACAATATCTTCGACACCGTCAAAGAAGATTAATTATTATAAGCGGCTGATATGAACATGTTACTATTAAATAATTTGTATAATTTTAAAGGAAAATGCATCATATTGTAGAAAGAGCCGTTATGTAGTCTGATGCCCGAATTACCGTCATGCAGTAATAAAGGGAAGCAAAGTTATTGTCCATAATTGGGATAACAACTATGCTTGCAGTTTGCCGCAAAACATTCATGTTGAAATACGTTTGTATGGTCTTTGAAGAGATATTCTATGGAAGACAATTTGGGTCGGTCATGAAAAGTAAGATTCGGACTGTTTGGTGGTCAGAACCTCGTGTATCCCCCAGGAGTAATGACATCGCTGTGCAAACATCGCGCTGCAAGACGACAGGGTAACATATCAATTGAGATAACCAAGAAATACCACACTAACACACAGCCTCATATCTTTGAAACCTCCTACACAGGAAGGCCTCATCATGCAAGAACAGTGCAACCATTCCCAAAACAAATCATTATTTTGGAAAATGGATACAGGGGAGATAAATCCTTTAAAATCGTTTTACTCCCTTCTGAAATTTGGTTTACTCTAAAACGAAAGAATTTGATCTTGGGAGAAAGTGCTATCCTTTCAAAGTAGACCCCTTTTCAGAAGTGGTTCGGTATGAAGGAAAGTAAAGAGGATGTCACAAAAGTTATCTCCCTTGTCAGAAATGAAGTACCCATTCACCTTAAACGTCTAGACTTGCGTGCTTTGTCCCCGATTGAGTATGTATGTGACTTGCTGTGTCAGTTTGTGAGATAGTACCACGGGCATGGATACTCCAAGGTTTGGGTGCTGCGCTGCAAGAGGAGTAGCGATGAACTCGGTAACATCAGTTTGCGACCGTTGCAAGGCGGTTCCTCAGTTGCAGTTCTTCTTTGTTTGTGCCATAATTTTGATCCCCTTAAACCCCACTTTTGACTTGAAATTTGAAAAAAATATCAGAATTTTTTTTATCTGAAAATTTACCTTTTTTTTTTTTTTTTTTTTTTTTTTTTTTTTTGTTGTTGTAAAATTTTCAATATATTTGAATAGGCAAGTTTACGTAATGGCCGGTGGTTTCGTTTCCTCTACCTCTTGGTGTCTGGGAAGGGCTGCGGTTTGTGATTGTGGCACTCCTCCCTGGACTTTTCTCTTTTTTCATATATATAGCACTTGTCCTGTCATGGTTTATTCCTCTCTCCTTTTTAGATGCCTCGGGAAGGCTGTGCTTCTTGATTTTGACATTTATATTTCATCAATAGTATAATGATTGTTTAACCCATTCATGCCGAGTGGACTCTTCTATCTCAAGTCTTTGGACAAGTCCATTTCTAATAGAAGAGAAGTCTGGTTAGCTTTTATTATTACCAAGTTATACAGAAATTCCTATACTAAATGCAAACAGAGTAGACCCTGATCAGACGCCGCGTGAGGCGGCGTCAGCTGGGTCTACACTTTTTGCCAATGTCCCTTTTATGGGACGCCAGGCTTAAATGGATTAAACGGAGAGCCCTGATTAGAATGTGTGAATGCTAAGAATGGCCTATGCCTTTACTGTTACACACCAAAGTTGCAAAATCATACCATTGTATAGCTCAAATGGTATTAAACAGCCCAACGCTTAGGGTTCTGGGTAAAAAATTAAGCAGATGACATTTTGATGTATTTGTCTTATTTTGCCCAGAAAACAGGTTTTGATATTTCATGCAATTTGTTTTCAATTTGCATGAAAAGCCTGATCCTGCTTTCTGGGAAAAAAATAATAAAAATATTTTCAATTTGTCGTCTGCTGAATTAATCCAGGGAGCTGTCAAGGCTAACATCTGATTAAGCTTTAAACCATTGTCTGCCTATTGGATCCGTAATTTCAAGTAAATCATTGAACATATTATAGGAGCCAATGAGAAAAAAGTACCTCCATTACGAAAACACGCCTATTCAAATGTACTGAAAATTTCACCACCAAAAACTGAAAATTTCAGATAAAAATTCTAATATTTTTTTTTTTCATATTTCTGCTCAAAACATAGATTGTGGGTACTCGTTAGAACCGCCTCGGCGAGGCGGTTCTAACGAGTATCCACAATCTATATTTTGAGCAGAAATAAGAAAAATAATGTATACCCCTGTAAACCCCAGTTTTACTATATAAAAGTGGAGTTTAAGTGGGTCAAAATTATATAGATATGTTTTCGTGATGATTAAGTATCCTAATCATTATCAGTTCGTCTCCATAAGATGTTCAATTCAAATACTACTACCACCACCGCCATCACCACCATTACTACTACAACTACTAACAAAAGCAATTACAGTAACAATCAGCTAAAATAGTCACGTGTAATAAGCATATATTTTACGTAATATACTATGTATCAATTCTTTTAAAAACATACCATCAAGTAAGCTGAATACCGTTTAATATCAATGTAATGGTAAACAGCAATTATGCATGTACATGAGATCAGCAAAGGTCACATTTCGTATCAGCTGTCGTGGTTGAAATGAACACCTTTACAATGAGCCGGGACCCAGCATTCCTACAGTATTGCAAGCGCCCAGCAAATACTCAGATCAGTCTACCCGTATACACAATCTGACCATGGTCTTTGTGTGGCACTCTAGGGCTAGCCAATGTTTTAAAAGCTTCCCCAGGAGTACTTAGAATACTCTGATCAACCTGCACTTTCACGCTGATCTGAGCTCTCGCTTGGCGTACATGTAATCTGGTAAGAAATGTTGCACTCCGGCTAAAATTCTGAGTCATAAGATTAGCATATCTGTGTGCAATCAATACTGCTTAACAATAGATAAGAAACTTTTTTCAACCCAAACGTATTGATATTTTTCAATGCACCGTCCGTCACCATATTTCAAGATACAGTCGAACCTCAATGGCTCGAACATCTTTGGGACCATGGAAATTCGTTCGAGACATGGGCAGTTCGAGCCACTGAGGGTTAATCATGGCACCAGTTCAGGAAACAAAGAGCGATAATTTAAGGAAATCTTTTCGATTTTCTACACAATAATTGTATGTTGAGTGTACTCATTAGAATCGCCTCGATGAGGCGATTCTAATGAGTACACACAACATACAATTCCATGATAAAATAAGAAAAAATATCTAAATATTTGTTTTCTTGAGCTACTGGAATAATTTTGTAGGGACTGAAAAAAGAGTTCGAATCATCC
>OZ024837.1:40521461-40687317 GCA_964016985.1 Anodontia alba | reverse complement strand
AGCTCATTTGTGGCTGTTTAATTGTATTTGTCTGTCTTTTCCTTTAATGTTGAAACCTTTATATGGATCTGATTGTATCAGTGCCTGAGTTCATTCATTTACATATCATTACGAAAACACGCCTATTCAAATATATAGAAAAGTTCACCTCCAAAAATTGAAAAAAATTCAGGTAAAAAACTTTGATATTTTTCATACTTTTGCTCAAAACATAGATTGTGGGTACTCGTCAGAACCGCCTCGTCGAGGCGGTTCTGACGAGTACCCACAATTTATGTTTTTGAGCAAAAGTAAGGAAAATAATGTATACCCCTGTAAACCCAAGTTTTACTATATAAAAGTGGGGTTTAAGGGTGTCAAAATTATATAGGTATGTTTTCGTGATGCGGACCAACATGTATTTGCAATTTGAAGCTACATCCAAATTAAGGGTGAGGTTTCGCGCGACAAAAAAGAAAACTGGTGTAAGTCTCCTACCCCCCGCCTGTAGTTTTGCAACTGACCGTTCAAAGTTGGTTCCTCTGTTCAGTTTGTCTTTGCTTGTGCGTTCGATGATTTCATATGTGAAGTTTATTTGATCATTATATGTTCCTCTTCTCGCTTCCCTCCTCCGGGACGCAGTGCTTCGTGATTGTGGCATTTTCTGGGTATCTTCACATATATTTTTAGTTACAACATTAGCTGAGGAGAATTTGTGTACTTCCAGGGAGAAACACATTGATATGAATTTTTGTTTTATCTCACTTCTGATTTTACGATATCTTTTTAAAGATAAAAAAAATCTTCTCACTGGTAACAAGTTCATTCCCTTCAGTGTAGCCCTCATTTTTAAACTGTTTCAAATACTTCGAAGAACTATCTACAAATGTTGTCTCCATTTTTGGTAGATTGTTAACAACCCACAATCTAGTGCCTTCGAACTAAACACTATTTTCAAACCTCGACCGGGGTCAGTGCTGGCATATGGGCAAACAGTGCGCACCCAGATCAGACGCCGCAGAACACACGGTTTCCTTAAAGGGTCTGCGCGGTTTGCTTAAAGGCTCCATACCCCTCAAAATAGACATTTAATTATCCAAGAAAGGTTTACTAATTGACATATGGTATTATACGATCATAAAATGAGGCACCTGACAGCCTGTAAAATATGTTACTGGGAACAACGAATTCTTGAAATGGATAAAAAATGAAATGATTTTTTCATCATACTATCTCTGAATTAATGTTGCCAACATTAATTCAGAGATAAGATAAAAAATCATTTCATTTCACAACGAGAGACTAACTGAAATTTTACAGACTGTCAGATGCCACATTTTATAATCGTATTAATACCATATATCAATTTTTAAATCTTTCTTGGACCAAAAAATGTCTATTTTTGAGGGGTATGGAGTCTTTAAATAATAGAAAGTTAAGGGTTAAATGAAACGGTCTTAAGTCTCTATTCAAGACCATTTTCCCAGCCTATACTCAGAGACAATCGACCCATCAGTGCTCTCAGTGCTTTGATTATGGTATATCTATTCATAGAGTTCCATCACGAAAACATACCTATATAATGTTTAACCCCTTAAACCACACTTTTATGTAGTAAAACTAAGGTTTACAGGGGTATACATTATTGTTCTTATTTCTACTCAAAAACATAGATAGTGGGTACTCGTTAGAACCGCCTCGCCGAGGCGGTTCTAACGAGTACCCACAATCTATGTTTTGAGCAGATATATATAAAAAAGAGTGTTTTTTATCTGAAAATTATTTTCCGAGGAAGCTATTTTTTATGGGATTCCTGTTTGCTTTCGAGCACACCAGTTACCTTCTGAAAAGAGGTCTACTTTAAAAAGAAAGATTTTGCTCAAAAAAGGAACACAGCAATTTTGACAGAGGTGTTTCCCTTGAAAGTGTATAAATTCTCCTTAGATATGATGTGTCAAATTACATGATTTGACAGCATCAATTTGCAACAGGTGTAATATTGCCTGATCATACGGAGTTTTTATAAACGAGATACACTGCGAAGGCCTTAATACAGATGTTTATATCTTCTCATTTCATATAGGAATTTTAGGTAAGTAATTGATGTATTTCATTAGTATTATAGTTAATTTCAGCAATGTTTTTGGAAAATTACATTATTATGTATGAGTGCGAATAATTGGAGTAACAAATAAATAATTAATTAATTAATTAAAGCATTAACTATGAACATAATAGACATCAATATGCCAGCGCTAGGTTTACCGAGGTCCTATTGAATACAAAACAAGGACTTTTAATCTTTGCTATAAACTTTGCTGTTTTTATTTTATTTTTTTTAGTTTATTTTTTTATTTATTTATTTTTTATTACATGACAGTGGGTTGAGCAGCAGTCTAAACAAGAGATGTCAGAAAACAACGTAGCTCGCCGGAAAGGGACGATCGGATAAGAAAACATTTTTTAAATATTAAAGATTAAATACAGACCTTAAACTTGAACATAGTTGTTAATGACAGAGTATGACCTGATTTTGATGTCTGGAGAATGCCAGACTGAGGGATGAGGTATATGCCATTGAAACGTATTTGAAAGCTATATCTTACATGCTGAATCCCCTAGGCTGAGTTGGACGAAATATGAAAGCTATATCTTATATACTTCAGCAGTCATGTACACTTTTTAAACTTAAAAACAGCTGTAGATGACAAAGTATGACCTGACCTTGACCTAGAAAGAAGGTCAAACTGTGTACTATTGAAAAGTCTTACCCTAAGGTAGGTGTGGGCCAAATATTAAAGCGGTATCTTGAATACTTCAGCAGTTACGAACACTTTTCAAACCTTCCACGCAGAACTCAAACATGGGTTTAAATGACAAAGTATGACCTGACCTTGACCTAGGTAGAAGGTCAAACTGAGGAAGGAGTGTGTGGTATTGAAAGGTCTTAACACTTCAGCAGTCACAAACAATTTTCAAAACTTAAACGCAGAACTCCAACATGGGTTTAAATGACAAAGTATGGCCTGACCTTGACCCAGGCAGAAGGTCAAACTGAGAAAGGGGTGTGTGCTATTTAAAGGTCTAACCCTAAGGCTGGCGTGGGCAAAATATTAAAGCTCTATCTTGAATACTTCAGCAAATATGTACACTTTTTAAAACTTAAACGCAAAGCTTAAACATGGGTGTAAATGACAAAGTAAGAACTGACCTTGACCTACATAAAGAGTCTATTTTGAGGATGGGGTGTATGCTATTGAAAGATCTTACCCTAAGGTAGGTGTAGGCCAAATATGAAAGCAGTACCTTAAACAATTGAAAAACTATGCACACCTTTCAAAACTTAAACATTGTGCTAACGCGGACGCGGACACGGACGCCGACACGGACGCCAACAGACGCCGACGCAAACGACTGGGTGGCAACATAAGCTCTCCAGGGACATAGTCCCGGCGAGCTAAAAATGATTGACTCCTAAACCTTTCTACATGGCTCATGTCAGACCTTACTTACTCTGCTGTGTTCGGTCTCACCACGTGGGGTGAGTAAAGTATGATAAAAACAATAAAATTCCGGTATTCAGACCGCCTTTAGTACCGCCCATCCCGAAAACATACCTATATAATTTTGACCCCCCTTAAACCCCACTTCTATATAGTAAACCTGGGGTTTACAGGGGTATACATTATTTTTCTTATTTCTGCTCAAAACATAGATTGTGGGTACTCGTTAGAACCGCCTCGCCGAGGCGGTTCTAACGAGTACCCACAATCTATGTTTTGAGTAGAGGCGAGGCGGTTCTAACGAGTACCCACAATCTATGTTTTGAGTAGAAATATGAAAAATATTAGAACTTTTTATCTGAAAATTTGCCAGTTTTTGGTTGTAAACTTTTCAATATATTTGAATAGGCGTGTTTTCGTAATGCTTAAAGTGGTCTTATTAGAGGGGGCGGTCTTAATATTGAATGTAGAACATAGCTTCAGATAAGGTGCATTTTTCAACCAGAACATTCTGCTATTGTATGTATATCTCCCCAAAAATATATGTTGTGGTACTCACTAGAAGCACCTCGCCACGTATTTTGTGGAGAAAAAAGAAAAATAGTATGCGGATACCACATCTTATCTGAAGCTATGTTATCACGAAAATTTTGACCCCTTTAAACCCCACTTTTATATAGTAAAACTGGGTGTTACAGGGGTATACATTATTTTTCTTATTTTTGCTCAAAACATAGATTGTGGGCACTCGTTAGAACCGCCTTGGTGAGGCGGTTCTAACGAACCCACAATCTATGTTTTGAGCAGACATATATATACAAAAATATCGGAATTTTTATCTGAAAATTTTCAGTTTTTGGTGGTGAAATTTTCAATATATTTGAAAAGGCGTGTTTTCGTAATGTCTGAAGCTATGTAGAATAACAAGAAAAAAAATTTAACCGATAAAAGCTGGTCTTAATAGTAGAGTGCGCTTAATTTCGAGTGGTCTTAAAAAGGGAATTTATTGTATATCATTACGAAAACACACTTATTGAAATATATTGAAAATCTTACAACCCAAAAAGGAAAATTTTCAGATGAAAAAAATCTGATATTTTTTATATTTCTGCTCAAAATATAGATTGTGGTACTCGTTAAAATCGCCTCAGCGAGGCGGTTCTAACGAGTATACACAATCTATGTTTTTGTATACCCCTGTAAACCCCAGTTTTACTATGTAAAAGTGGGGTTTAAGGGGGTCAAAATTATATAGGCGTGTTTCCATTATGTCAAGTACGCGGACTGAACAATTAGGTACAGATCGAATGAGAGATAGCAGTCAGTTAACTCTCCTGAGTACTCTGCGTAAACAACCATGTCCAGCTAATTGGATTCCTCTGATATTATCATTAATATCTCTATTAAGGGTAGCTACTTTTTCCTTGATAAATCTGACTCATGAGTGGTCATATGTTAGTAAATCTACCAAAATATCAAAAAAAAAAAAAAAAAAGAAAAAAAAAGAAACATTGTCAAGGCAATAAAATACATAATGTTAATAAATCTTTCATATGTAAGAGGAAATTTACTTAAGTTAAATGTAAGTTTAATTCCACTGAGGATACATGATAAAATCAGAGTATTCCAATTAGAAGAACCTAGTTTATGTTTGGTCTACCTTGCACTTTACCTATCAAGGGAGATGATAGAAAAAAAAAGAACTGCTATCTCTTCATTGTATCAGAGCTAATTTCGGGCAAAAGTGCTTACATGTATAAAGAATATGAAGCTACACAGGAAAGACCATAATCACGAACCACAATCTTCCCGAGACCCGTAATAAGGTATGAGGAACAAAAACAAACAATGACAAAATATAGCCACACAGTTAAAATAACTGAGAAGCAAAAAGGAACTGAAACAGGAACCACATTGGAAACGCTCAGCTGAAAAAAATACTGGGGCGTATTTTGTTTAGTATGACACTTTTATGTGGTTACGAATAAACTTACAGATAGAGACTTTCGAGCAGTTTGTCTACACAATACTTTTCTATACTTTTCAGACTATTGTTGTGTTGAGGTTTTACGGCCCAGTCAACCCAATGAGGTCATGTCGAGCGCGGTCAGTTTACCTAACCACACGTTTACTGGGCAGGCTTAGTCCTCTAAGCGGTTAACCAGTATTGTGCACATTCTTTCGCCAGAAACTGACAACTGCCCTTCTTGAATCAGCGGAAGGGAGAGAATGACCGTAGAAAATAGTTCATGATCAATCTCCACGAAAGAATGTTGCCGACCTCGGCGGGGGTTGAACCCGCGACCTCCTGGTCTCCAATCGGACGGCGCATCCAACTGAGCCACCGAGGCCGGCACTTTTCAGACTGATTAAATTAAGTTTCATGATCTGTTTGAAGAATTTTTCCAGTTAACTTTTGCCATGAAACGCATTCGTTGTTCCCAGTAAGCATTCTACACAAATCTATAGCGGGCCGTTAGCGGCCCGTCAGGGTAGCTGGCGAGCCGATAACAGCCCGCTGTAGATTTATAAAGAATGCTAGCCGGGTTAAGACTAATATGGCCAAAAACCATTATACTTAAGGCTTTTGTAAAAACTAAAAGTTTGTTATGCTCTTACTTTACATCTCGATACAGTATATATAAGACATTTTACTAAATTATATAAGCACACTGTGGATATTCCGATTGAAACATTTCAGTAAGTATATTTCATATACATATTTTCTGAAGAAGTGAAAAGCGCAATTTAGCTTGCTCAGCAATAATGTTTTACAGTTTTAGTTCTGGATTCATCTTTTATTTGACAAATTGCGAAGGTACATGTATTTGCTTATCAATTCAAATCCGACTTCCTGCAAAAATACATCATTTGAATAGCCAACCGAACTAAGAAATCAAGTTTTTAAGTAGGCACGTCAAGTTTCCATACGTCATAGTGATTTTAGAATATAGCAAGCACGTGCTCTAGACATTGGTACTATACGTAAAGAGATGTCAAAGTAAACTGCCGAGATAACTAATCAATCCCCTGTAGGATTTAGCTGAAAAGCAGAAGAATTTCATTGCAAGTACCTGCAATAATTACTTTTCTATTCACATAGTATTCTCAGAGACTAATACCCTAGCAGGCACAAAGCGTTGAAACAACGTCCATTCAACGATTATTTAAGAAATATATTACAGGCTGCATTAAGCTACATATTACAGGCTGCATTAAGGGCAGGCGGATTATATTTGGATAGCTTAAGAGCGGCGACGTCATCACAACAGTAGCAGCGTCCAATCACATCTCCGAAAGCGTCAGTTGTTTTGACGTCACGTTATTCGCGTGATCCACTGCATTCATGGAGGAATGAATTACACTGGGTTCTATAGGTTTCTCTAAGAGTCTTAAATCGAAAATGTAAATATTCAACGTTGATTCAACATTATGACGTTGAATCAACGTTAAATTGATACTGTTTCAACGTTGCGTACATACTGTATACGTACTAGAGTTAATTACTTCAGCAATTATTTAATGCAAACAATGTAGACCCTGATCAGACGCCGTGTTTTGCAGCGTCTGATCTAGGTCTACACTGTTTGAAAATGCCCCTTTTCAGGTTCGCTAGGCACACATAGGTTTACGGAAGTTTCAGCATGTGCGCGGGAGCAATGCATCAGGCATGTAAAATTTGCATTTTAGTAATCATTACTTTTCATTTCCTTCACGAAAACATGCCTATATATTTTTGACCCCCTTAAACCCCACTTTTATATAGTAAAACTTGGGTTTACAGGGGTATACATTATTTTCCTTACTTTTGCTCAAAAACATAAATTGTGGGTACTCGTCAGAACCGCCTCGACGAGGCGGTTCTGACGAGTACCCACAATCTATGTTTTGAGCAAAAGTATGAAAAATATCAAAGTTTTTTACCTGAATTTTTTTCAATTTTTGGAGGTGAACTTTTCTATATATTTGAATAGGCGTGTTTTCGTAATGATATGTAAATGAATGAACTCAGGCACTGATACAATCAGATCCATATAAAGGTTTCAACATTAAAGGAAAAGACAGACAAATACAATTAAACAGCCACAAATGAGCTGATCGCAAGCAAAGATGGCAATCCTTTCCCAGAAAAGTGGCAACTCTGTTACACAGACTTACCTGAATATATCTTTAACTTACTTAACTGCGAAAAGAAAAACATTTGTAACACTAGATGCGTAGTAGGTCGTACTCTGATATCGTATCCTTTTATTTGTATCTCAGTATTTATTGCTGAGGCCCTCTTAGGGGTTTGGTGAACAGGTGATCAAGACACTTTATTTCAGGAGAACAAGGGAACAAAAGCCTACAAATGAAGGAAACTGGGGAACAATGGCAATTTTGGGGAACGAAATATTGAAAATCAAGATTTTTTATTTTTGGGAACAAGGCCATTTTTTTCAGGGGACAGGTACCCGCCCTCTGGCGGGAGGGGTCTCATTTTTTCTACAAAGCGAGGTTATAGCTGTTTTTATGCTTTAACCCATTTACCTTGAGTGGGTTCTTCTATCACACCTCTTTGGACGTGTCTATTTCCAATAGCAGGGAGACTGGTTATTTTTTTTTCTATGTTTTAAAGAAATCCCTGCAGTTAATACAAACAGTGTAGATCCTGATGAGACGCCGCATTCTGCGGCATTTATCTGGGTCTGCACTATTTGCCAGTTATCCTATTAGGGGTATCTAGACTAAAATGGGGTAAGGCCGTTTTCTTGTCACGTTTCGTATTTGTTCTGCATTTCAGAATAAAATATATTCCACATGAGATCTTCCGTTCTTCTGGTAGCTTCATTGGGTGTTGTATTAGCCATAATTCATCCAAGCATCGAGGAAATACCTGCTATTACCGGAAAATGCACAACAGGTACAGGTAAGTAACTGACTCCTCCGTCAAGTCAATTAACCATTTAACTGACAACCGCAACTGACCATTCAGAATAGCTAATAAGGTAATTGTCAATGTTTTTAGTTAGACAAACAAATCAACACGTGCTTTTTGACAGGTAAGCACAGGTATATCAATACAAAGTTTGTTTAAGGAAATTCACGTGGGCGTGGTTGTAACTGCCTGACGGAGTCAATTTGCTCCTTGTGTTTGAAACTTGATTTAACGCGTTGTTATACAGTTGACTCTCGTTATCTCGACCTCGCTTATCTCGAATAACCGCTTATCTCGAAGTGAAAATCTGGTCCCTGCCTAAACATGAACATCTAACAACAGATAAAAAATATTGTGGAAAAGAGGAGAAATTGCTCTTAAGGAGCAATTTCTCCTCTTTTGCACAATATTTCCAATATATCTCTAACTTCAAGAGTCCAATTACATTATATATTTGTTAAATGTGGTTGCTCGAATAATTTTTTCCTCAATTCTGCAAATCTTATATGTCGAGGTACGGATATCTCGAAGTACTGAATAGAGTCCGTTGGAATTCGAGATAACGAGCGTCGACTGTATTTGTTTAGGAAAATGTGAATAAATGTTGTGAATATTCATGAAGGCTTTTGCGACCTGTTATCAAGGGCATGCGTGCTCCAGGCAGATCGTGTTCCATTTTGGACAAGAGAGACAACTTCTGTGACTTCTTTTTTGTGTTTCTGAACACAAATGCCCTTTTTTTTATTAAAAATGATATAATAATTTCTGAATGAAAACAATTTTCTCCCCAGGGGGGCAAAGTGTTTTCCTTTTAGAGTATAATCCATTTTCAGTTGGGTGACCAAACAACTTTGACAAAGTCATCTCTCCGAAAATGAATCAGTTTCACCATTAACTACGAAAATATATTCCTAGATACTCTGACAATGAAATGTATAGATGAACTGCTTACATGTGACAACATCGGCCGCACCATTCAAAAACATACCTATGCGGACAGCGAAGGCCCAGATCAGACTGCGCATCCGCGCAGTCTGATCAGAGCCTTCACTGTCCGCTTACAGAATCATTGGCTACAAAAGGACCATATCAGGTTGTGCGGCTTTGCTGTCTGCGCTGGATCTAAACTGTTCCCATACGCCCCGAAGACATATTTTTGCTTGGCAAGGCCCATATGATGATTTTCGTAGACCAGTTCTTATTTCTATTGTGTTGATGTTTTTTTTTTTCAGAGTATTCTGTGGTACGAAGAAAGAAAAGTGCTGCAAAAATCATAGGTAGCTATGAAAAAATATACAGTAAAACCTCAATGATTCAAACACCGACGGCTGGTTTACCATGGCTGATTCGAACTCGTTTTTGAGTCCCTCGCAAATTCTTCCGATAGCACAAGAAAACAAATATTTAGGGATTTTCATTTGTTTTTACCATGAAAATGTGTGTTGTGTGTAATCATAAGAATTCACTCCTGAAGGCGATTCTAATGAGTATACTCAACATACCATTATTTTATATTTGCTTCCTGGCCTGACGCTATGATTAACCCTCAGTGGTTCAAACTACCTATGGCTAGTACAAATTTCTCTGATCCCGGAGATGTTCGAGTCATTGAAGTTCGACTGTAGTTTGTTACTTCAGAAAATGCCGTTATCGCATACATACATGGATGCAACGTAAATCCTGATAGTTCTGTGCATTCACACTAACATATCAGAACCTTTAATGACATCCTGTAGGAGTACTGGCCCCAGCTGGTTTTTCGTTGACCGTTCCAAAGAGGTTCTTCCGTTGCAGTGTTCTTTGTTCGTGCATCAGCGGTTACATATGTGGTGTTTGTTTTGTTATTCTTAGTTCCTCATCTCTCCTTCAATTGGTGTTTCGGGAAGGCTGTGCTTCCTGATTGTGACATTTCATGGGTATCAAATTTACATGTATATTTACTGTACTACAGTAACCTAGGTTACTCTTATCTACAGAATATATAAGGGGTAATACAGACTCAGATCAGCCCGAATAAAGGCCCCATTCTTACTTTTGGCATCGGTTTACCAATATAATGTAATGCGGCATAGTCAAAGAAGTATGTAATGTGGCAGAGTCCAGGAAGTATGCGATATAATATAGTCCAGGAAGTATGTAATAGGACATACTCCAATAAGTATGTAATGTGACATAATAAAAAGTAGTCTATAATATGACCTAATCCATAAAGTATGTAATATGACAAAGTCCAGGATATAATTATGTAATATGACATAGAGTAGGAAGTATGTAATATGACATAGTCCAGGAAGCATGTAAAGTATTCTAGTCCAAGCAGTATTAAATGTGACATGATCCAGGAGGTATTCATGTGAAATAGTCCAGGAAGTATGTGATATGACATAGTCCAGGAACTATGCAATATGACATCGTCATGGAAGTATGTAATATGACATATTCCAGGAAGTATGTAATGTGACAAAGTCCTGGAAACATGCTATATGACAAAGAGTAGGAAGTATGCAATGTGACATAGTCAAAGAAGTGTGTAATATGACATAATCTGGAAGATATGTAATGTGACATAGTCCAGGAGGTATGTAGTATAACATAGTCCAGTAACTATGCTATATGACATAATCCAGGAAGTATGCAGAAAGGCATAGTTCAGGTAGTATGTAATATGACATAGTCCAGGAAATATATAATATGAAATATTCAAGCAAGTATGTAATATGACAGAGTCCAGGAAGTATGTAATATGGAGAGTCAAGGACGTATGTAAAATGACATAGTCCAGGAAGTATATATTATGACATAGTCCAGGTAGTATAAATTTTGACGTAGTCCTGGAAATATATAAAATGACATAGTCCAGGAAGAATGTAATATCACACAGTCCACAAAATATGATATATGACATAGTCCAGGAAGAATGTAATATGATATAAGTCGAGAAAGTACATCGTATGGTATAGTCCAGGAAGTGTTGAATATAAAATAGCCCTGAAAGCATGTATATGACATAAACAAGGAAGTATGTAATATAACTTAGTCTAGGAAGTATATATTGTGACATAGTTCAGGCAGTATGCAATAAGACAGAGTCCAGGAAGTATGTAACATGGCAGTATGTAACATAAGTCCGGGAAGTATATAATATGACATAGTCCAGACGTACGTAATATGGCACAGTCCGGGGATTGAATATGACATAGTCCAGGAAGTATGTAATATGACATTTTTTCCAGGCAGTATATAACATTACATAGTCCAGGAAGAATGTAATATGACATAGTCCTGGAAGTATGTAATATCACAGAGTCCGGCAAGTATATAATATGTCATTTTCCAGGCAGTATGTAATATGATATAGTCCAAGATGTACGAACTATCACAGAGTCAAGGAAGTATGTAATGTGAAATAGTCTAGGAAGTGTGTGCTACGACATTGTCCGGGAGGTATGATCTGTCATAGTTCAGGAAGTATGTGGTATGACATAATACAGGAAGTATGCAATATAATTTAGTCCAGGAAGTCTGTAATACGATATAGTCCAGGTAGTATGAAATATGACATAGTCCAGGAAGTATGCAAAAGAATAAGTGCAGGAAGTATGTAATATGACATAGTCCAGGATATATGCAAAATGATACATTGTTCAGGAAGTATGTAAAGTGACATAGTCCGGGAAGTGTGCAGTATGACGGTCCAAGAAGTACTGAGTATGACAAAACTCAGGAGGTATGCAACATGACATTGTCCAGGAAGTATGTTATGCGATGAAGTCCAGAATGTAAATGCACAGCCTAAAGCATTACGAAAACATGCCTATTCAAGCATATGCAAATTTTATCACCAAACACTGAAACTTTTCAGAAAAAAAATTCTGATATTTTTCATGTTTCTGCTCAAAACATAGATTGTGGGTACTCGTTAGAACCGCCTCGACGAGGCGGTTCTAACGAGTACCCACAATCTGTGTTTTGATCAGAAATAAGAAAAATAATGTATACCCCTGTAAACCCCAGTTTTACTATATAAAAGTGGGGTTTAAGGGGGTCAAAATTATACTCGTATAGGCATGTTTTCCTGATGTCTACTCTGACATATACAGAAATCTCTTAGTTATGCCCATCTGAGCCCGGGGCGCTTCTAATGGAGCGGGTCCAAAATATGTTCGCATTGAGGATTAGAGAAAAATATCTCGGAGATCACAAAATACTCCTCCTTAACAAGACCTCTCAGAGAGTACTAAAAGTTGAAACTTACTGTTTCCTAAAAAGAAAAAAAAAATATCGACTCAAAGAGGCTATTCTAAAAGAAAGCTTTTGCTCCCAGGAGGACTCTGTAAAGTCGACTCTCGTTATCCCGACCTCGCTTTTCTGGGATAACCGCATATCGCGAAGTGAAATCTGGTCCCTGTTTTAACATGGAAATCTAACAATCGGTAATAAAGTGTCTTTTCCACAATATTTTTAATATATCTCTAACTCAGCAGTCAAATTACATGTTCATTTGTGAAATGTGGTTGGTCGATTTAGTTTCTCTTCAATTCTGCAAATCTGATATATCGCGGTACGGTTATCTCGAAGTATTTCAGAGAGTCTCTTGGACTTCGAGATAACGAGAGTCACATGTAATTCTTTAAAAGGAGAAAGGAAAGAAACACTTCCCTTGTATTAATTAAGCTTGGCTAATTCTGTATTGCAGGAGCAGGCGTTTTGATGGGTATGAGAGCTTACAAAAGGCTAATTCAAGGTGCCAGCCAGGTCTATTCAGATGATGCTGGTAGATTGTACGTAAAGTCTGGAGGCTACAAACAAGCTGTAGCAGATTTCGATTCAGTCAGTCCGACCGAGATCAATGAATCTACGGTACGTAAGCTAGAGTCGCAGTCGTACATTCTGACATGTGCGCCCATCGAAGACTCAGATCAGCCTGCGCATCCGCGCAGTCTGATCAGAGTCTTCGTTGTCCGCAGTAAGAAACTTTGCATCCTTGGTTATCTGAAATGCGCCCTGTGAAGATTTTGATCAGACTGCGCGAATGCGCAGGTTGATCTGAACCTTCACTGGGCGCACATGTCCGAAGGTAAGTTCTCTTACGTAAATGTTCATTTTAGTTTCTCGACTTTCATTAATTTCTTTTTTCTTTTTTTTTTTTTTTTTCTTTTGTGCATGCTGCTTTACACAGAAGTAAACTTGTCGAAAATATTTTTTCTTTATTCTATTCAACTGGAAAAAAAAAGTCGAATAAAATCATTTTTCAACATAGAAAAATGGCTGCAAAGTATGCAGATATCGGTAGGTAAGGCAAATTCGAAACTAGAAGTTTACAAGTTCGATTTCTTCCAATTTTCTGAAATTTTCACAATACTATCATGAAACTTCAATAACAAAAATCAGCAAAGAAAAATAACAGAACTATTTTTTTTACCGTAATTAAGTTTATAAACATCACTTTATTATAGAAATTGCACAGCAAAAGCTATTCACATTTTTTCAGCAAAAACTTTCAGCATATTTGCGTGTCACTCGATGTAAATTTTAACTAATCGTTAACTAACGACGTCGTTAGTTTTGAACAACTGGGCCCTGATGTTTTTCTTTCAACAATTATATAGGTTGATTATATATTTATTTAAGTTTGGGAAACAGAGTTCCCACCTTTTTTGGAGAGTTGCAAACTCGTCTTGCCATCTGTTCCTTTTATGGCTGCTTTGTTGTGTTTATCTGTCTCACCCTTTTGTGTTGGGGGCTTGATGTGGATCTGATTGTATCAGTTCCTGAATTCTCTTATATACTTTTCCTAGGGATTCAAAATTGACTTCAAAACACCCAAGTTTAAATGAGTCATTGGTGTTCGATTCTTTTAAATTTTACTGTATTGGGTGATATTGTGCTGTGCAAAAATGTGAAGCCTTCAAACACTTTGGGTTTTTTGTATTTCTTTTTTATCATCTTTGTAAAACACGATTAATTTTTTCTTTATACATTAGTGTAAACTGGAAGTATACATGACGAAAGACATTTAAGCTCTCTGATGGCAATGAAAGCGATAGGGCAATAATTTAAGATGATGGATTAAATTATCTAAGGAATGTACAACTACAAGTTCAGGTATTTAATACAGGTATCATGTTTTGGTAACCAAAACTTTAGAATTATCTCAACTTTTTTCCAAATACAAGTGAAGTCACAGGGATGTGGAGTTGTCAATTTATATAACGTGTCCACGGACAAGAAAATAGTCAAAATCTACTTGTCCAGTCAAGATTTACCTGCCCAAAAATTACTTAATTTCTTACTTCTCGAAGAATACATATGTTGCGGGTACTCATTAGATCGCCTCGGTGAGGCGGTTCTAATGAATACCATGAACTTATGTTTTCATATATATATATATATATATATATATATATATATATATATATATATATATATATATATATACTGGATACCCTACTTACCTAGAGCTGCGAAGTCCTTGTCCCTAAACAAGGGTTTCAAAAATATGTTTGAGTTACTACAGTCTTACGCTCAACCCTCGATATGTGCACTGCTCTGGGCCTGTGACCGTCTGCTTGAGAACATATGGTACAGTAGAATCCAGTGATGACCGGTAAAGACCGTGAGAATGCTTTGTGGACGCTCGATCAGTCTGAGAGTGATAACCTGGACTCGATACTGTCAGACTGGACTTTTTTCAAAAGTGACTAAATGAGCACGAAAGCAAATAAGAACTAACAACAATTGTCTCACCTGTACAAAACTGCGAAGATCTACGAGTTTTATCCAGCCCTGCTCCCTTTCAGTCACATTATTGATCCTTTAAAATTATTTATTTACAGTTTGTAAAAGCGGGAAAAATTGGTGATAGCAAAATCGATGTTACGATGCATTCTCTTCTCGGTCGTCCAGTTTTACGCTTAAAGAGACGCTTACAAAATAACAGAAATATAATTGATATGTTCGTGTACAAATCTTAGTTGTGATTGGTGGACTGGTTTGGTCAAGAACAGTCTTTAGTTGTGATTTGTGGATATATATGATCGAGTACAGTCCTTAGTTGTAATTAGTAGATTGATAGGATCGTCAACAGTCCTTAGTTGTGACTGGTGGATTTAAACGATCGTGTACAGTGCTAGTTGTGATTGGTGGATTGATATGATCGTGAACAGTCCTTGGTTGTGATTGGTGGGGAATTTTTTGTCATCAAAGCTACTGTATACAGAAAAATTTCCTTATAATAACAAGAAAAATAGAATATTTTAAATTTCTGAAAACGAAACACTATATTAGACCTAATTACTGCATCGAACGCTAAGGTTTTTCAAAATTTCTTGAAACACTTATATATGAAACCAATAAGGGTGCACTTGAAAGTAATACGATCAGCAGATTAGGGGATTTCGAAGCAATTCAAATGAGTACCCACATCATATGCTTATCATAAAGCAACACATTAAAGTACACGGATATGGACTGTAATCTGTAGAGTAAGAAATTGCTAGACTGTACGTTATGGGATATGTGTGATAATTAGGTCGAATATGGTAAGCCATGCTATCAATGGAAGTTATCTATTGGCGAATATGCAAGCATCGAAGCCTCGAAATTGCTTTTGGAACTGTATACAGTCGAACCTCAATTGCTCGAACATCTTTGGGACCATAAAAATTTGTTCCTGATATGGGTAATTCGAGCCACTGAGGGTTAATCATAGCGCCAGGTAAGGAGACAAATGGAAAAATATATGAATGTATTTTCAATCTTCTATATATTACAGGTATGTTGAATGCAGCCAATAGAATTGCCTCGACGAAGCAATTATAACGAGTACACACAACATACAATTTCTTGATAAAATAGGAAAACTTCCTAAATAGCCCGAAATATTTGTTTTCTTGAGCTTTCAGAAGAATTTCAGTAGAGACTGCTCAAAACGAGTTCAACTTAGCCACGGTAAACGAGTCATCAATGTTCGAGTAATTGAGGTTTTACTATAATTTCTCAGGGATATTCTTAGTTTCTATGATTCATCCTAATACAGTCAGCCCTTTTTATACCGACACTCGATACAATGACAACATTTGTTATAATGACAATTTGAATGTCACAAAACCTTCGCTCAAGAGGTAATAATTAATGAAAAATTTTATTAGAATATTGCATTTAAACTTCAAGTAAGATATAATTTGGATATTTGCCAGAATAGCCTTAGTGAAGCGATTCTTACAAATATCGACAAATTACGTTCTATAAGGAAATAAGAATAAAAAAAGTATTTCTTACGAGTACATATCATTCCGTCCACTAAGGATTATTTACAACAGCAAATTAATTTTGATGGCAACATCTTTGTCCATCCAATGCTGTCCATCACGAAAACATGCCTATATAATTTTGACCCCCTTAAACCCCACTTTTATATAGTAAAACTGGGGTTTGCAGGGGTATACATTATTTTTCTTATTTCTGCTCAAAACATAGATTGTGGGTACTCGTTAGAACCGCCTCGACGAGTACCCACACTCTATGTTTTGAGCAGAAATATGAAAAATTTTAGAATTTTTCATCTGAAAACTTTCATTTTTTTTTGGTAGTAAAATTTTCAGTATATTTGAATAGGCTTGTTCTCGTAATGCGTTGTAACGAGGGACCAGTGTATAGCCATTACGGTCAATGATTGCTTTGCCTTGTGTCATTACGAAAACACGCCTATTCAAATATACTGAAAATTTTACCACCAAAAAATGGATGATGGAAAAGTGGGCGACTCTATAAGGGAAGAAGTTCCTCCCATAGGGCACTATAATGATATAAAAATGGGATTAATGGTGGGCAAGAGAAAAACAAACACAAGCAGAATGGTCCTACTTGTGTGTGTGTGTGTGTGTGTGTGTGTGTGTGTGTGTGTGTGTGTGTGTGTGTTTCCTTTTGCTCGCCATTTAGCCCGACCACATGCTAAAGAAGGACTTCATATCAAACCATATTACAATTTGTTTGTTACTTTTGCCGACTATTCTTAGCTCACCTGTATGAGCTTAAGTTGTCATCTAGGCGTCGGCCTTGTTTTATTCTTTTTTCCTCATAGACATGTATGTCCAAAACGCAATGTTGATATTTGTAAGAATCGCCTCATTGAGGTGATTCTAACAAGTATCCAAAACATTACGTTGCTTGCAGCTTTAATGCAATATTCTTGCATAATTTCACATTAACTGTCACCTCTTGAGCGAAGATTACGTTACACTCACATTGTCATTATAACGAATTTTGTCGTTGTATCGAGTGTCGGTATAAAGAGGGTTGACTGTAAAATCTTCCTGGTAAAATTGTAATGGCTGCCATATCCCAGATAACAATGCTATCCGCATATATATTGTTCTTTTCTATCCATTCAAAATACAGTAAAACCTCAATGGCTCGAATATATTTGGAACCATGGAAATTTATTCGAAACATGGGTAATTTGAGCCACTGAGGGTTAATCATTATGCTAGGTCAGGAATCAAATGTTGAAAATTTAGGGAAGTCTTTTTTATCAGTTCTATGCAATAATATTATGTTGAGTATACTCGTTAGAATCGCCTCGATGAGGCGATTCTAATGAGTACACACAACATACATTTTGCTGATATAATAGAAAAAAAACCCTAAAATATCCCTAAAATATAAATATTTGTTTTCTTGAGCTGTCGGAAGAATTTCCTATAGGGAATAAAAACTAGTTTGAATTAGCCACGGTAAACCAGTTATAGGTGTTCGAGACATTGAGATTTCACTGTGTGCTGTGGTACGTGTCAGAACCGCCTCTATAAGATGCTTGTAATATATTCGTTTATTTACCCTTTTTATGAAATGGACTTGTCAGTCATTGAAATTGGACATGTCCATTGTTGCAAATAGGCATGTCAGTCAAAAGTTAGAATAAAATAATAATAAAAACGGTGTAGAGCATGATGAAACGGCTCCGTACGAGCCGTCTCTTCTGGATCTACACTGTTTGCAAGAGTATTTGCATTGGTCAGTAGGGATGAAAGGTTTAATGTGTGTTGTGGAAATATAAGACAAATAATGTTTGGTTAAAAATATAAAAAACAAAACAAAAGAACAAAAAAAAAAAAAAAAAAAAAAAAAAAAAAACGTCTAATTTGGAGCGTAGGCTAAACTGAATATAAGTTGTACAGATGTGTCAGCCTAATGAATTTCCTACGATTTGTGGTTATTCCCCGTTACATCATATTTCATTGCACTACATTACAAGACACTACACTACATTACACTGCACTGTACTTTACTACACTTCACTACACTATATTAGGTTACATCACATTACGTTATAGGGTTACTGCACTGATATTGGTGAAAACAAAATTATTGTATTTGGTTATTACACTGATGTTTGTGAATATTGTCCAGAATTAGGATATCAAAGTAGGTGAGCTTACGAACTTGGTGCACCTTTTGCCAACATCAGCACAATAACACTTTTATTGTAACGCTGTAAATATTTCGTGTCATTTTCAGTTGCTTGTAGCTTCAAAATAAACCAGAGAACCAATGGTCCTGTAGCTCACCTGAGTCATTTTTTTCTGAGCAAGCTTATGGTAATATTTTAAGAATGAAACATATGGGTATGGTAGCCGGTACAGTTTGAAAAACCTTTGGTCTCTGTAGCCTACCGTATCAATGTATGGAATGAAGCTTTAATTAATTTGGCAAAACAGAAACATCACATAAAATATGACTTTAATAAAGTGACAAACCAAATATGAAGCCCGTCTCTTTTAGTTTCACACAAGAAGATTGAAGCTAAATCGGACGCCGCACGAAATTAACACGGAACCCAAACGAAACTAACGCGGCCGCCGCACGAAGCTAAGACAGTCGCCACACGAAGCTAATATGACCGCCGCACGAAGCTTACACAGGCGACACGCGAAACTAACATGGCGGCAACATGAAGCTAACATGGCCGCCGCACGAAGGTAACACGGCCGCCACACGAAGCTTACACCAGCTGTAGTGTAAATAGATAGATGCTAAAGGGTTGAATCTTGTGAACAATGAACACACACACACACATACTCCCCCCCCCCCGCCCCCCTTCCCACCCACACACACGTTATTGGACAACAGCCATATATCTTTCAGCCCTGTAGAACAAACGTTGATGTCTTTGCAAATAGTGATGAGCTAGATGGGAATTACCATTTTACGTAATACTTGCTTTATCTCTTTTGTGCAATTTCTTTCCGTTGGACAAGTAAAGAACTTTCTTGAAAATAACAGCTTTCCTGTATCTCCCTGTTAATGCAACAACTGAAGTGTACATCTTACCACGTTCATATTTTGATAATGAACTGCTGAATAATACAGTCGACTCACGTTATCTCGACTTCGCTTATCTCGAATAACCGCTTATCTCCAAGTGAAAATCTGGTCCCTGTTCCACAATATTTTCAATGCATCTCTATCCTCAGGAGTCAAAATACATATTCATTTGTGAAATGTGGTTGTTCGATTTATTTTTTTTATTAATTTTCCAAATCTGATATGTCGAGGTACGGATATCTCGAGGTATTTCAGAGAATCCCTTGGATTTCGCGATAACGAGAGTCGACTGTAGTAAAGAGGATATCAAAGAAGAGCCACAATTGCATAATCATTACGAAAACTGCCTATTCAACTATAAAGAAAACTTTACCCCCGAAAACTGAAAATTTTCAGATAAAAAACTCTGATATTTTTCATATTATGTTCAAAACATAGATCGGCGAGCGAGGCGGTTCTAACGAGTACCCACAATCTATGTTTTGAGCAGAAATAAAAAAAAATAATTTATACCGCTGTAAAGACCACTTTTATTATATATTATATAGGTATGTTTTCGTGATGTGATACAAAGAAGAAGAGAGAAAAAATCACAACAGACATGCTACGAATTTAACAAAAAAAGAAGCGACTGGTTTCCTCTTCCCGAAAGAGGTGATTGCAATGCTAAACAGTGTCTTTCAAACGCAACAACAAGACAAATTAGGACAAAACATACCCCACCTATACTAACAGGTTAAATATACAATCGAACCTCAATGGCTCGAACATCTTGGGACCATGGAAAATCGTTCGAGACATGGGTAGTTCGAGGCACTGAGGGTTAATCATGGCACGTTCAGGAAGTAAATAGCGATAATTTAAGGAGATATTTTCGATTTTCTACACAATGATTGTATGTTGAGTGTACTCATTAGAATCGCCTCGATGAGGCGATTCTAATGAATACACACAACATACAATTCCATGATAAAATAAGAAAAAAATCTCTAAATATTTGTTTTCTTGAGCTATTGGAATGTTAAAGCAAATAATACCTGTTCTGTATGGTAAAATGACACCAACGATCAAAAGGCCCCGGATCATTTAACCGTGCTTTAAAATGATCACAAAATCATTTTACCGCTAAGGTAATTAAACCTCTATCGTAAGTTGACATCTCTGTCTAGTCGTTACAAATAATTTTTCAATTAATAGACAGCCAAACAAACAAAATCAGGAAATAATTGCGGATTAATAAGCAATAAAAATCCAGCGAAAAAAATACGAGCCTCAACGTCGGAAAACGTACCTTCGGACATGTGTACCAGTGAAGATTCAGATCAGCCTGCACATTCGCACAGTCTGATCAGAATCTTCTCAGGGCATATTTGGATAGCTTAGGATACAATCTTTCTTCATGTGGAATACGAAGACTCTGATCAGACTGCGATTACTTGCAGGCTGACTTGAGTCATCTTTGGGTGCACATGCCAGAAGGTTTGTTTTCTCAAGTGCAACAAATTTGTTTTGAATATTGTCATGACCAGAATCATGACGTTATGCGCCAGTAACAAAGTGTTATGTTAAGTGTAACGTGTAGTAATTTTTATGACATGGCCTTACTCCTGAATCATAGCGATGTCATGTGATAAAAACATAATGGTTAAAAAAGCACATTGTGGAGAAAAGACGTTTAAATGTTAAAGAAAACATAAAATGCCGCATGATTCCGTTACCAACATCACCGCTCGGATATAGTTACTCAATAACAGTGCAAATGATTTGTTCACCCGAGGCATTTCGACTTTCGCCTTCTATATATATATATATATATATATATATATATATATATATATATATATATATATATATATATATATATATATTATATACATACATACACACACAAAGGGAATAAAATAGTAAAATTTACAAACATAAGTTATACGAGTTGAAATATTTGCAAAACAGATTATGCCTTTACATGTATCTAGCCCGCTGCGACTTGATACTTAAAGAGTGTGTGGGTATAGGGAAAATGCAAATGCGTGATAAACACAGCGTACAAAAAGGAAAGAGCTTTAACGGTCTTATCAACAACAACATAAACACGGGGTACAAAAAGGAAAAAAAGTTTACCTTTCCTGTCAACACCACTGTGCCCATATACGGAATGTATACAATGCGCCATAGACCTAACACCGAAACGGATATACGCCAAACTGTTTCTCACCAATACTTAGGGAAAATAGGCCCAACTTACGCTGTGATTCCGGAAAATCTTATGAAACAAAAAAAAAAGTTCTACATAAGCTGTCGCATGCCCTGACTAAATAGTGGTGAATCCCTCTACTGGTCGCCTTTGTTGATACAATATGTCCGTAGAGTGTTCAGACTTCGGATCCAATAGCTCTCTCTGGCTTTCCAGGCTCGATCTCTGAAGAAGGCGAAATGCCTCAGATAAACACAATCATTTGCACTGTTAATGATTAACCCTCAATATGTAGTTTAACCTGTATCATTACAGCATCCTTTCTGGGTCCTGTGCTACCAAAAAGATGTTTTGTAAAATGTTATGCTCCTTCTCCCAACTTTGTTTTTGAAAAAAAAAAAAAAAAAAAAATTTTTTTTTTTTTTTTTTTTTTTTTTCAAAAACAAAGAAAAGAAAAGAAAAGGGTAAATACGGTAAATATATGGAGTACAAAAATATTTATAAAAGTGTTCATATGCGCCTTTTCACTGGAAGAAGTGTGTTCGGAACTTCTGAAAACAATAAATGTCTACAGTCAGCCCTCAATATACTAACACTCTATACAACGACAAAATTCGTAAAACTGACAATTGACTAGCACGGAAAGCCTCTCTCAAGAGGTAACAATAATTCACAAATTACGCAAGAATATTGTACTTAATAGTGAGAAAATTAATGTATATCCCTGTGAGGTGATTCTAACAAATAACCAAAACGTATTTTCTATGAGGAAGTAATTAACAAACAAGACCTTTCTTACATATCAATCTGCTCATTAAGTATTTTGTATATACAACAGCTATTTCAGTTGAATGGTAACGTCTTTGATAACAAAATTAGTGCTGTCGTTGTAACGAGGATTCATTGTATTAATCCGCGCTTTCTTTTCTAGTACTTGTTCACAGATATACATTACGGTCCCGTAAGCCAACGACGAAACCCCTACAAAGATTACACGCAGACGCAGGCTATTCTGAGTCTTTGCTATGTACTGGAAACATATTTTTCAAAGACAGGATAAATTCAGCCGTAACGTTAATAAACGTACCTTCAGATATGTGCGCCCAACCAAAACATAAACAACTTGCGCAGTCTAAGCAGAGTCTTCGTTGTTCGCTTTTAGAAACTTTGCTTCCTTCGCTATTCAAAATGCACCAAGTGAAGATTCTGATCAGACTGCGCGAATGCGCAGGCTGATATGAATCTTTGCAGGTGGAATATGTCCGAAAGTACTTTTTTCTGCCGGCTCAGTGTATTTTATAATGTTGAGATCGAGTTACAAATGACCCGTTATGTAAAGAAGGGGTAAAAAGGTCTTATTTAACCAGACTGCGCCTCAAAACAGTTTCCAAATTTACTACTTATACATGTAAATGTGCTAAGGCTTTGTTAAGTAAACGTATTTCGGGAAAATGCGTATAGTAAAGGCTCAGATAAGACTGAGTCAATCGTCTTAACTGGTCGGGTTTTTTTTAATTTTTGTTTTCGATATTGTAGAATGTCCGAACGGAGAAAAAAGGCCCTATATAGTCAAGATGGATACGCAACATGATCTAAATAAACGAGAAGCCTTTCGTACATGCTTAATGACATACTTTCACAGTAGGCAGTTTATTTATAGAATCTACATATTGCTACACCGACTCAAAACACAGGTTTGTCTGGATTTGTTTACGCCTATGTGAGTAGAGGCACTTGTTAATTTCTGTTTGTCTGTGCTTAGGTTATTTTTTTTTTAGATGTGGCGTAATTAATATCATGTTGCGCATGAGAAAAGGACGGTTATGACCTATGCGAAAAGCCAAGACTCCGATCAGTCTGCGCAATCGCGCAGACTGATCGTAGCCTTGGCTGTTCGCTTATATTATCAATAGATACCATAAAAGTCACCGATAACTCCTGACAAGACAGCCGTGATGCGAAGACTGACCTGGTATTCGCTATTTGGTCATGGCGCCATGAGACCCGTTTACGCACATTGTATATTTCACAGCGGTATATATTTCATAAGTATATTTAATTAGTCATAAAGTGTATATTACAGAACTTCTAGATCAAAATAGCCTGTTTCCGGATAAAGCAGTCATTTCTTTCTATCAAAACAAGGTAGGTGGTATAAAGTAGAGGAGTTTCTGGAACATGTACATGCTTACTGCAAAATATGCCTTTAACTTTCAACAAGAAGACTTGTAAAAAGTATTTACGTAATAACTGAAGTTCCACGATAAAACAATACGGAGAAACATAAATCATAGGAGCTTTAATTTACTCCTGAATTACAAATGATAGGAGAAAGCTGATTATATTCCCTTTGTCCCACGTCAGTCCATCTTATTTGTCTCTTGTTTTCATACACCCATGATGTAAGAGACAATAGTCATCCTGGCTTTATTTGTTTGTACTTTGTCTATTTTGTTCTCTCCATTAAATGTATGCAGGAAACAAAGCACGGCAGACAGTCCACAAACCAGAAACCAATGAAAAACAAAAGAACAGTTCTCTCTTCCTCTAGAGTGTTACCAAATACTAATGGCAGATTTATATCGTATGAGACATGATCGACAATAAGGAATTATAAATAAAGAATATAAATCCTTGTAGACCTTTAGTTGCCTACAGAATACCCACAATTACAGATTAAAACCTACCACTGACACCAAGAGGAAGAGCACACAAACCATGACAGACAGTACATCAGCTACTGATCAAAGAAAAGCAAAGCAACCAACTCTCTCTTCCCCAAACAGGCAATCGCAATTCTAGACAGGATACACTATACACAATACAGCCGACTCTCGTTATCTCGACTTCGCTTATCTCGAATAAACGCTTATCTCGCAGTGAAAATCTTGTCCCTGTTTTAACATGGAAATCTAGCAACAATCTATTACCTAGTAACAACTAGGTAATAAAATATCGAGGAAAAGAGGAGAAATTGTTCCTAAGCAACCAACTCTCTCTACCCCAAACAGGCAATCGCAATTCTAGACAGGATCCACTATACACAATACAGCCGACTCTCGTTATCTCGACTTCGCCTGTCTCGAATAAATGCTTATCTCGAAGTGAAAATCTTGTCCCTGTTTTAACATGGAAATCTAGCAACAATCTATTACCTAGTAACAACTAGGTTATAAAATATTGAGGAAAAGAGGAGAAATTGTTCCTAAGCAACCAACTCTCTCTACCCCAAACAGGCAATAACAATTCTAGACAGGATCCACTATACACAATACGGTCGAGTCTCGTTATTTCAACTTCACTCATCTCGAATAAACGCTTATATCGAAGTGAAAATATTTCCCATGTTTTAACATGGAAATCTAGCAAAAGGTAATAAAATATTGTGGAAAAGAGGAGAAATTTTTGCTCCTAAGGAGCAATTTCTCCTCTTCTCCACAATATTTGTTCAATATATCTCTAATTTCAGGTGTCAAATTAAATATTCAATTGTAAAATTCTCTTCTTTCCTCAATATTTTCAATCTAACTTCAAATTACATATTCATTTGTGAAATGTGGTTATTCGATTCATTTTGTCCTTAATTCTACAAATTTGATATGTCGAGGTGTGGATATCGCGATGTATTTCAGAGAGGCCCTTAGACTTTGAGCTAACGAGAGTCGACTGTAATGAGACTACAAACATGATAAAAGACAAGCCAAAACAAAGAACAAGCAACACCAGAACGGCCACCTTAGAACAGTTAACAGTAAAATTGCATTTCAATCAATTCGTCTGATAAAAAATACAGTCGACTCTTGTTATATCGAAGGGGCTCTCTGAAATTCTTCGAAATATCCGTACCCCGACATATCAGATTTGCAGAACTGAGGCCAAAATAAATCGAACAACCATATTTCACAAACGAATATGTAATTTGATTCCTGAAGTTAGAGATAAATTGAAAATATTGAGTTGAGGAAGAGGAGAAATTGCTTCTTAGGAACATTTTCTTCTTTTTTTTTTTTTTTTTTTTTTTTTTACAATATTTTGTAGTCTGCTTTTAGAAACATGTTAAAACTGGGCCCATATTTTCACTTCGAGATAAGCGGTTATTTCAGATAAGCGAAGTCGAGATAACGAGAGTCGATTGTATTCACTTTCGATTAACATGTTAACATTTTTGTCACTTGAAGCTTACTGGCAATATAACAGCCAGTTACATAAGTAACCTATGGATTTTGTCTAAATATACACATTTTTGTTCATTATAAAACAAGAGATTTTTTTTCAGACTGTTGTCACCATGTCATGACAAAATGAACACAAACAGAAAATCAGAATTATAAATATTGAAATGATATTTTTGTCTTCAAATTGTTCTTTTTTAATGCTCTTACAATATTTTGTTGTATAACATACATTAATCTCCATCGACGTCAATACCTTTTTTGTTATTATTTAGACTTTCTTACATTCTTTAAAGAAACTAAATAAACTTTATAGGGCGTTAACTAGCAGGTTTTACACTGACATTAGCTAATTAACTTATTGTGTCTACATATGTTATCCGATAAAATTTTGCTGTAATAATCAACGGTTATAAACATGAATTATATATATATATATATATATATATATATATATATATATATATAGATATATATATATTTATATATATATATATATATATATATATATATATATATATATATATATATATATATATAATTCCTTTATATACTCTAAACTAGATAACTAGTTCTAATATCTTCTGCTTTAACATCGGTATCATAATATAATGCCAAAAATGCCAAAATTCAACAACCAATAAACAAAGGATAGTATCTTTATTATTTACATTATATAATTATATAATTGATTGTAGTATTACATCGAGATAAATTAATTCGAAGCTGTCTTATATTATTGTTACATCACAGTTGTGAGGTGAGCAACATTACATTATATCTGCATCACATCATACATGTATAGCGTGTTACTATGTGCTATATCATGTGGATACGAAAGTATCAATCTATATATCGACTTAAACAGTACACTTTGTTCAAGTTGCATCCAATGTGAGGTAAGGCCAACCCAGTAGTTCTGGTCGGCCAGTGTGCATGTTCTCGGTACATCTTCAACAGAGCAATGCAGTCGACTCTTGAAGGGGACTCTCTGAAATACTTCGAGATATCCGTAATTCGTCATATCATATTCGCAGAATTTAGGAAAAAATAAATCGAACAACTACATTTCACAAATGAATATATAAATGGACTACTGATGTTAGAGATATATTGAAACTATTTTGGAAAAGAGGAGAAATTGCAATTTCTCCTTTTTTTCACAATATTTCGTTACCTGTTGTGAGTTTTCCATGTTAAAACAGGGACCAGATTTTTCACTTCGTGATTAGCGGTTATTCGAGATGAGAAAAGTCAAGTAGTTTTTCTTGAAGTCCATCGACGAATTTTACATACAGAAGATTGGAAATACTTGGTAGTGTTTCTACTTTTGTATACAAGGTAGACAATGTTTCTGACTTCCTGTTTGCTTTCATGCGCACAAAGCGGAAGGGGGCAAATTATTCCCTTTCATAGTAGATCCCTTTTCAGAAGGGAGGCGAAATAACTGTGACAAGTTGCCTCCTCCGGAAGTCAAACCATTATCCATAAGTCAGAGGGTTAAAAGGTAATAAAAGGAATAACCCTTGAGAGCAATCCGTATACTCACTGGACTAAATACAGTTTAACCTCAATGGCTCGAACACGGATGGCTCGTTTACCCTGGATGATTCGAACTCTTTTTTCAGTCCCTACAAAATTCTTCCAATAGCTCAAGAAAACAAATATTTAGGATTTTTTCTTACTTTATCATGGAAACGTATTTTGTGTGTACGCATTAGAATCGCCTCATAGAGGCGATTCTAATGAGTACACTCAACATACAACCATTGTGTAGAAAATCGAAAATATTTCCCTAAATTATCGCTAAACCTGAACTGGTACCATGATTAACCCTCAGTGGCTCGAACTACCCATGTTTCGAACGAATTTCCATGATTCCAAAGATGTTCGAGCCTTTGAGGTTCGACTGTACAGCTAAAGTGTCCATTTCTGGGCCAGCTAAGCTGGTTTCGGTCAATTAGGCCTCATCAGTGCCCCTCATATATTTTCCAAACATCCTGGAGTGGAATGTAATATCAAGAAGGATAAAAAAGTATATACAGTCGAACATCAATAGCTCGAACACCGATGGCTCGTTTACCATGGCTAATTCGAACTCATTTTTTAGTCCCTACGAAACTCTTCCGCTAGCTCAAGAAAACAAATATTTAGGGAAATTTTCATATTTTATCATGAAACTGTATGTTTGTACTCATTAGATTCGCCTCCTCGAGGCGATTTTAATGAGTACACTCAACATACAATTGTTGTGAAGGAAATAAAAAAAACCCCTAAATTATCACTATTTGGTTCCTGACCTGGCGCCATGATTAATCCTCAGTGGCTCGAACTACCAATTTCTCGAACAATTTTCTATGGTCCCAAAGATATTCGAGCCATTGAAGTTCGACTATACTACACTATGTAAAATACGGAGAGATGTTTTACGGCAGCAACACGGCACTGACAACAACTGTATTAAAGATAAATAGATTCTGTAAGGACTGAACTCTGGAAGCAATAAACACGTCCACAAAACGGAAGACAGCTAAAGTGTCAAGTTATCAGGGCCAGATTAGCTAGTATAATAGCTACATGTATCAGAAGAACCAAAACTGTAAACATAATGAGTTTTAGTCCATATCAAAGCATATTTTTACCATATATCTCTGCAACCCATTTATGCCTAGCGTTCCATAAAAAAGGATTTTTGCAAACAGTGTAGCCCAAGATCAGACGCCGCAGACCGGCGTCTGATCAGCGTTTGCACTGTTTGCATTTAGGAAAGGGATTTCTATAAGACATGATTGTAATAAAAAATAACCAGGCACTCCTTATTGTAAAATGAACAGGTCCAAAGAGTTAAGCGAGAGGATTCTACCCGGCTTAAACGGGTTAACATAATTGAAGAAATGTGTGCATAACAAGCTTTAAATCGATTTTACTGGTATCAAATCTTCATTCTGGTAGTTTCAAATATTATTAAAAAAAAAAAAAAAAAAAAAAAAAAAAAAAAAAATGATTATTCGGCACCTTTACAAAGCAACCAACAGCAGACACTCATTTTCACATAAGGGTTAGTTTAATTTTTCCATCAACAATATCTTCCGAAAAAGGAGAAAGAGGTAACTGATATTTTTAAGCTTTTTTTTCTGTGATCAGACCAATTATTTTTAAATGTCTGCTGCTGCTATTTATAGTCCGTAAGTTGAAGGATAAACGCTGTATTTTATTTTTGCAGCTGTAAAAGATGCTATTTTATGCTGTATTTTGTGTTCTCTCTGTTGGTTTTGGTAATGCGAGAGTTGGAAAAGACAATTTTGTTCACGGACCAGGTAAGCATAAACGTCATGCAACCCTAAAAACGTACACAAAGGCACTTTTGAATAATCTAGAATACAGAATTTAGCCGGGTTACAGCAATTCCTACAAAATTGCATGTTCGCCCCGAGAAGAAGCATAGACTGATCAGAGTATTTGCGGGCTTGAAGACAATTCGAATCCTGGCTACCCATAGAGTGTTCTGCAAAGACTCTGATCAGGATGCTGGCACACATGTAATCTTGCAGGAAATGCTGTGCCCTAGCTGAGAAAGTAATGCTTTGGATACAACATTACATTGACGAGTCCGTGTGAAGTGTTTGCTCATGTTCCTCTGTAAGATACAGTGAAACAGGAGTATATACCCTACTACATAATAGGTGATAGCTCATAATTTCAGCTTTTAATTAAAACCCTTTATCAAATTGTTCATCACAAAAACATGCCTATATAATTTTGACCCCTCCCCCCTGTAAATCCTACTTTTATTGTGTTAAATTGGGATTTAAAGGGGTATATATTAGTTTTCTTAAAAAAACATAGATTGTTGGTACTCGTTAGAACCACTTCTTCGGGGCGGTTCTAACGAGGAACCGCAATCTATGTTTTGAGCAGAAATACGAAGAATATCAGATTGTTTTATCTGAAAACTTCCATTTTTTGGTGGTAAAATTTTCAGTGTAATTGAATAGGCATGTTTTCTTAATGTGGTGCCTTTGTAATGAATAATATCAAAATTGGAATAGGTCACTGTCATCACGAAAAACACACGGATGCGGAGGCTCGTCCAAACCTTTCTGTTCGCGTAAGCTATAACGTTTCTTTTTCCGTGACGCGGCTCACAAAAAGCTCTTAAAATATAATGAAACACAGTTGGAGGCTCACATAAGCGCTTAAAAGGAGTAACATACTTTTTGTGGTAAGACGAGAAAAATATCAATTATTTTGGATAAAAAAAAAAAAAAATGTTTTACAATTGTACATAGAAGTATGGTTAAGAAATCACGGAAATCGGCCCTCCTAGGCACCAAAAAGTGTTAATGACAAAAAATGACAAGCAAAAAACAACTAGAAAATGATGAGGAACTGATATTGAAATATTACCAACTTGCAACTGTCAGCAGAAAAAAAAAAAACTGTTGGGGTGAGGTGAGATTTAAAGGAGACCTGATACACTTCAAAAGGAGTAGACTTCTTTAAAATTGTTTTGTCCGTTTGTAAAATGGAGTATTCTATATAAGGAAAGAATGCAATCTTTCTTGGAGCAAATTCTTTCCTTATACATGAGACTCTTGTTCCAGAAAGGTCTTGGGGTTGTGCGGTTAAATAAACACAAAAATGTGTTCTTTGTCGGAAACAGCAAAGAAATAGAGGATATTCAAATGTTTGGAGTGAATATGACTTTTTTTTTTCATCGAGTGAAGTGAAAAAATGTATATTTCATGAGTGCCGAAGGAAATACATTTTTTTTTCACTTCACGAGATGAAATAAAAGTCATATTCACGACAAACATTTGAATTTTTTTTTTTATTATATACATCACTTTCGACAGAAGAGATGCAAATCTTGCCATGACGTTCATGTTATGTTTGGTGACGTTAGATATGACGTCAGAAACGCGCATTGGCCTGTACACAATAAAATAAAAAGAAAATTTACTCTTTTTCTGTGAATACCATAAAATTTTCATCTCGTGTAATAAAAACATGCAAATTTTAGTTCTTTGTGCCATCCGAATAGTTCCAGATGTTATATTTTTCACTGCTCAGACGAGTTAAATTTAAGTTTTATATTTTCACTAGTGAAAATATAAAACTTATATTTCACTAGTGAAAATAGAACGTTTTCGAAATATGCATTTTATTTCATTAATAATTCTCTTTATTTCATTACTTTGTATATAATAAACACAAAAATGTGTTCTTTGTCGGAAACAGCAACAAAAATTACCAAGTGTATGCTTTTCCCTTAACACGGACTGTTCGAATGCTAAATATTTTCTCGAGTGCCATCGGTCTTGATACGATGAAAATACCTTTCATTCTTTCATTGTAAATGACTTCAATTTCGTGTTATCTGATAGGGAAGTTAATCAAAATAAAGGTCCGTAAACAGCCACTATTACGAAAACCACACGGATGCGCAGGCTCGTCTAAACCTTTTCTGTTCGCATGTGCTATGGCTCTTTTCCCATGACGCGGCTCACACAAAGTTCTTAGAATATAATGAAACACAGCTGAAGGCTCACAGAAGCGTTTACATTGTAAGCGCTTCTGTGAGCCTTCAACTGTGTTTCATTATATTCTAAGAACTTTGTTATAACATACTTTTTTTTTGCTGAAAGACGAGAAAATATCAATCATTTTGGTAATAAAAATAATTGTTTTACAATTGTATCTAGAGGTATGGTTAAGAAATCGCGGAAAGCGGTCCTCCCAGGCACCGAAAAAGGGTTAATGACAAGAAATGACAAGCCAAAAAACCGCTAACAAATTAAGAAGAACCGATATTGAAATAATACCAACTTGGAACTGTCAGCAGAAAAGCTGCGGGGGTAGGGTGAGGTTTGAAAGAGACCTGATACACTTCGAAGGGAGTAGACGTTGTTATTTATTTATTTATTTATTTATTTATTTATTTATTTATTTATTATTTTTTATTTTTTTATTTTATTTTTTTTTTTTTTTTGGATCATTTCTAAAACAAGGTCTACTTTATAAGGAAAGTATTTTTCCCCCTTGTTCCAAAAGGCTTTGGGTGTCCGGTAAAATAAACAGGAAGTCATAAAAATTCTCCCCTACCAAATGTATGATTCCCCTTAACAGGGCTTGCTGGAGTGCTAAACATCATCTCGAATGTTTGAGTGCTAAACATCATCTCGAATGTTGGAGTGCTAAACATCATCTCGAATGTTGGAGTGCTAAACATCATCTCGAATGTTGGAGTGCTAAACATCATCTCGAATGTCGGAGTGCTAAACATCTTCTCGAATGTTGGAGTACTAAACATCATCTCGAATAACATTGGTCCTGTTAAGACGAAAAACCTTTCATTCTTTCATTGTAGATGATTTTGATTTCGTGTTGTCAGATGGGGAAGTTAATCAAAATAAAGAAGTCCGTAAACACACAACTGATCCCGATTTCAATGGTAAGAACACCACGATAAAATTATCAATTGTTAGGAAGAAAAAGTAATTGTCTGTTTATCTAAAGCAATGATGAGTTCATATAAAAACATATAAATCACTGCGCTGAAACAAGGTTGAGGGATTGTGATAATTACTTCATTACTGGCAGCCATAGCTAAAGAAAAATTGAACCTATTTATGCCGAGTAGACTCTTGTACCTTAACTCTTTGGAAAAGTCCATTTCCTACATAAGGAGGATCTGGTTAGTTTTTATTATTATCATGTTTCGAAGAAACCTCTGAACTTAATGAAAACAGAATAAACCCTGATCTTGGTCTACACTGTTTGCCAATGTCCCATTAATGGTACGCTAGTCTTAAATGGGTTAAGAATATTGCCTTGTGGAATTGTTTTATCTCCGTACATCACAGTTAAAATTAAACACTGTAAAGGAAAATGGGGTTCAGGATGACATATACTAGTCCTGTTTGTGGTTTTCTTGTGTTCTGGCTTCACACGAAAAAAGCGACTAGCCTCAAGGCCAGACAAAGAATGAATACCACTGAAACCATCTTCTAAGAGCAGGCCGTAGTAAAAACTACATCCGTTAGGGTAGAGGTGGAGAGGGTTTAATCGATTTTGTTGGTACTAAATCTTCACTTTAGGTTCAATGATAATCTACAGTACATGCAAAACAAATATGACATAAACAATTAAGCAGAAAACTAAATAACAGAAATTATTGTTGTATCAGGTGACCTTCTTGCTTTCATCATTTTGAATAGCCATACACTTAAGTTAATAAAACTATGTGAAAATACCCAGAAAATACCACAATCACGAAGCACAAACTTCCCGAGGCACCATGAGAAGGAGATATGAGGATCAAATAAGGACAAAACAAACACCACATATGAAATCACAGACATACAGACAAAGAAGAACTTCAACAGAGAAACCACAATTGAATGGTGATAGGGAAAACTACTGAGCGGCTTAAACCAGCTTTAATCGCTCGAAACCACTTTAAATTGTGATGCAGCGCCAAATTACAAATATGGTTTCAGTCCACATAGGGGTCATCTGCCTTATCTATGAAACAATAAGTTTAACCACATATAATCAAAAACACTATGCTGAAACAAAGCAAAGGGCTCAATGGCGATCTGAAGCAAGAACACAAGAAAACCACAAATATGGCTACGATGAGCCTAACCACAGGCATTGATAGTCAGGCACCGACCATTTGAAACAGATTGAGGAGGGAGCAGCCATTTAGTCTGACGACCGACCCATACTGTCAACCGCCAGGCGGACACGTAAACAAAACAACATAATGATTTACATCTACTTATCTGTCAAAGTCCTTATCACCTGTTCACGGAATGCCGAATGTCATATTAACAGTTCTTTAATGTTCTTGTTTTCATTTTAGGTTATTCTGTCATACAGAGCAGAAAGCGAGCTGTCGGATTTTTAGGTGAGTGATTTCATTATAATATACACGACAGCGAATCTTCTTGTTCATGTAACAGATAACTTTGCGATGACAGCATTGTTGTTAACCCTGGTCCTGCTGGTTCCGGTTATGTCCTACCTTTGCAAACAGTGCAGATCCATATCAGTTGGCTTCCAAGAAGCTAACTCATCTGGATCTGCACTGTTTGCTATTTTAGAAGCCATCTGATCTGGATCTGCACTGTGTTTCAATCAGGATGTGAATTTACATCAACAATCTGGATCAAGTTATCTGATTATCTAATTAGAAGTGGGCGTAGTATCTGAATTTATTCAGCATGGCAAATGTTCTGTGTTTGTAGTGGTAGAGAATCTGTCTATCGTAAATGGGTGGACAACAATACATCAGCAACACAAGTGCCACCATCCGTAAATACACATGCAAGAGTCCTTAGTCCTTATAACATATGTTATACCTATCGACGAGTCCTTAGTCCTTATAATGTATATTGTACCTATCAATGAGTCTTTAGACCGTATAACGTATTTTGTATCTACTCATGAGTCTTTAGACCTTATAACGTTTCTAGCACTTATCAATGAATCCTTAGTCCTCATAACATATTTTACCAATCCATGAGTCCTTTTAACGTATTTGTACCTATCCATGAGTCATTAGTCCTTATAACGTATTTTGTACATATCCATGAGTCCTCAGTCCTTATAATGTATTTTGTGCCTATCCATGAGTCCTTAGACCTTACAACGTATTTTGTATCTATCCATGAGTCCTAAGTCCTTATAACGTATTTTGTACGTATCCATGAGTCCACAGTCCTTATTACGTATTTTGTACCTATTCAAGCGCCCTCGGTCCTTTTAATGTATTTTGTACCTGTCTATGAGTCCTTAGTCCTTATATTATATTTTGTACCTATCAATGAGTCCTTCGTCCTTATAACTGTATTTTTATATCTGTCCATGAGCCCTTAGTCCTTATAACGTATTTTGTCCTATCAGTGAGTCATTATACCTTATAAAGTATTTTGTATTCATTCATGCGTCCTATGTGATTTTAACATATACTGTACCTATCCATGTGTCCTTAGTCCTTATAACGTATTTTGTACCTATTCCTGAGACCATAGTCCTTATAACCTATTTTGTATCTATCTATGAGTCCTTAGTCCTTAAAACGTGTTTTGTACCTAACAATACTCTATTCCAACTCTTCCTAGAAAAAGGTCTCCTTGTTTGACTATATTTCGTTTGAAAAAAAAATAGTATCGAAGATGCCTTGGAAGTACCGCAAAACTGTTCCTCCATTTGTGTTATTGGTAAAATATGTCAACATATTTTACCAATGACACAAATGGAGTTACAGTAAACAAACCCGTTTTTTTAATCCGAATATGTGATCACAATACAGAGACGGTCCAAACAACAAAACGATAAGACATCAAACAAGACAAAACACGAAAAGAGTTCCGAATTTAACAGCCACAAAACCCATACAAAGAATGAACAAGACAAGTACCTTTGCCTTAGAACGGTCAGGAGTAAAACTATCGGGGAAGGGTAAAATTAATTTTACTGGCGCCATTTGTTCGCCCTAGGTTGCACAATTAGACTATTTAACAGCATTTATGAGTAAATCCCCATAAAAGTCAAGTTTCCGATAGGTAGTGTTAAAACATTTGTTATTGATCAATTTAAAGACATGCTCTACAAATTTTATTGAACCAATCCCAGCGGGCACATGACGTTTATACAACGTCGGCTCAACGTCGATGCAACATCAAGACGTTGCATCGACGTCGAGGCGACGTTGTATTAACGCCATGTGAGACAGACACCAGTGGCGTAGCCAGAACGGAATTATTTTACGCCAAAACCAGGAATAATCTTGATATAATTATGCCTAGAATCGTTCCCACAGTAGGGGCTACCACTCAAGGAAAGAATTTGCTCTGAAAGGGAGCAATATTCTTTTGCTCCCAGAAGGAGCAAATACTTTACTTTAAGAGTAGCTCGTGTGGTAGAAAAACACACTATTTTATGTTATTGTTGCTTAATATAGGGATCAAACATGGTTTTTCATGCTTAAACATTCGCCAGGTGCCGAGAGATGCCGCGGTTTTCAATACCTCACAAGGGACCTAGCGAATGTTAATGCATTGAAAAACCATGTTCGATCGCTATTACTGCATAAAAACTGAAAACAGTTGCTACATTTCGCGTTATTTTTTGCACTATTTTGTTTCGCCTTTTCACTTTTGTCTCTCGAATGCAATTTACACGGACTATGCTCGATCTAGCGCCGGGTAGTACACATCTCGTGACGGCGGCAATTCTATGGCCCCGTTACAAGCATATTGAAAGTTGTGTAGCCGTGCATTAACAGCGCGTGAATTGCCTCGTTAATACATGGCTTTTCGCTGGTTAATGCACGGCTGTTAATAACGTGCAGCACTGCTTTTAATGCAATAATGTCGCTTAATAGTGAATATTTTTCTTACGCATGTTACGCAAATGCGTAATTGCGTAATGAGCGTTACGCATATAGGTATATTTTAGAAGTTTAGTGTTAAGAGTTTATTACAGTCATTAAAGACACTAACGTGACGAGATGCTCCAGTCTAACATGCAATCTGAGTGAAATAAAAGTAAAAAAGGAGTGCCTTTGAAAACAAAGAACACAGAAAATCATAAAAATCGGAGACTCGGTTTGTTTGAGCCTCTTCATACGCAATACTGTAGTTTGCACGGCTGCATACGCTCCCCCCTCCCTCCCGCCCTAGGCGCCGGCTTAAGCGGTATTCGATTTTCAAAGTAACCAGGATGGGCGCAATGATCCCAAAGGAAATAAAATGTAACCTGCACTAATATGATGTACGTGCCTATGTGATGTAGCAGGTCTTGTTTGTAATAAAGGTGGTAGAGGAAGTGGAGGTGTCTATAAAGCCTTTTTCCTGCCTCCTGACAAAAGTTTAGGTTTTCCTGACACATTACATATAGTGTACTATTTACTAAAAGTATTGATTTTGCAACGTTAGCCCTAGTTCTGGAGTAAGAGGATCATGAAAGTGGGTGGGGTAATTCAGTATGTACTTGGCATACCATATGTTACTGTTTCTCTTTTAAA
The DNA here is from genome assembly GCA_964016985.1 of Anodontia alba. Taxonomy (NCBI): domain Eukaryota; kingdom Metazoa; phylum Mollusca; class Bivalvia; order Lucinida; family Lucinidae; genus Anodontia; species Anodontia alba. The sequence continues at coordinate 40,650,188 of OZ024837.1, read as the reverse complement.
ATATATCGCATACAGTTATACCTTCTTCGGTTTTTTAGACAGATGCCTTACCTCACTAACCTCCCTCTAAAGACAAATATTACATCCGCATCAACTCTTTTTATGATATATATTGCCTATAATATCTTTTTAGCTCATCTGAGCAGAAAGTGCTCATGATGAGGTGTTGTGATCGGTCAATGTCCGTTATGCGTCGTCCATCGTGCGTCGTCAACAATTTGCCTTGAATAAAAAACTCTTCCTTCACCCCTGGATCGATTTCAATCTAACTTCGCAGGAATGTTGCCTAGGTGACTCTCTACCAAAATAGCTGAATGGTTTTGCTCCAGTTAACAAGATGGCTGCCAGAGCTAAAAATAGAAAAAATCTTTAAATGACAACTCCTTCTGTATCATGGGGCTAATTTCAATTCCATGAATGTTGCCTAGGTGTCTATCTACTTAATGAGCCTTTTTGCAACTATACAAAATATCAACAAAACAAATGGTTCTATGTTGTTTGATTGAAATTGGCCCAAGGATGCAGGAGAAGCTTCCATTTAAAGACTTTTTTTCTATTTTAGCTTTGGTGGCCATCTTATTCATCGGAACAAAAAAATTTTAGAATTTTTGTTAGACAACCACCAAGCTAACGTTCTTGTGAAGTTTGATGAAATTGGCCAAATGGTTTAGGAGGAATTGTCGTTTGAAGATTTTTTTTCTATTTTTATCTCTAATGGCTATCTTATTCATTTGAGCGAAACCGTTTTTAGATATTTGGTAGTAGACACCGGTTTTCGTTTTCGTTCTTTTGTGCTTTCTTTGTATCAAAAGGCATCCTTTTAGAATTTTATTTTAAGATACTTTCCCTGCTAACTTTTCGTTCCCCTTGAAGCTGAAGTTCTTTAGGAAGTATGTTATAAATCAATTATTCAAAATATATATTTTCAATATTTAGACGTTGAATTAAATGTCACGATAATACTGAATTGGTTTTGTTCAGAGTGAGAAATCGTGAATAGAAAGGGAGGCAATGATCTGGAATCGATACAGTTACAAAAAAAAAAAAAAAAAAATAAATAAAAAAAACAAAAAAAAAAAAAAACATAACGGATATCCAAAATAATAATTTCACCAAAACATACAATGACAGAAATATTTAACTACAGCAGTGAAGCAGTCAAATTGTCATTATAACGAATTTTGTCATTGAATCGAGCGTCGGTATCATCACTAAAACATGCCTATATAATTTTGATCCCCTCAAACCCCACTTTTATATAGTAAAACTGGGTTTTACAGGGGTATACACTATTTTTCTTATTTCTACTCAATAACATAGATTGCGGGTACTCGTTAGAACCGCCTCATCGAGGCGGTTCTAACGAGTACCCACAATCTATGTTTTGAGCAAAAACATGAAAAATATCAGAGATTTTTATCTGAAAATTTTTCTTTTTTGGATGTAAATTTTTCAATATACTTGAATAGGCATATTTTCGTAATGAACATCACGAAACACAGCCTTCCTGAGGAAACAAAAGAAGAAATGAGAAACAACCAATAAAACAATGCAAAAAATAACAGCACAGTTGCAATAACTGTATTGCAGACAAACCTCTATACATAACAAAATTACGCCTACACAAATGTACTGAAAATTTTACCACCAAAAAATGAAAATTTGCAGATAAAAAATCAGATATTTTTTAATATTTCTGCTCAAAACATAGCTTGTGGGTACTCGTTAGAACCGCCTCACCGAGGCGGTTGTAACGAGTACCCACAATCTATTTTTTTGAGCAGACATAAAACAAAATAATGTATACCCTGTAAACCCGAGTTTTACTATATAAAAGTGGGGCTTAAGAGAGTCATATATAACATATAGGCATGTTTCCCTGATGAATGTAGCCATAAGCATTTTAACAATCTACACAAATATGCAAATCATTAATCGATCATGATGACCGACGGTCGATGAAATCGATTAATCGGAAAGCCATTACATTGAAATATTTTTGCAGGTATGACATTACGTAAAGCTTTCATAAAGGGTAAGAAAGCAACGGCTGATTTACTTGGTTCTGCTAGGTTTGTGCGTGAATTTGAAAAGGGACATAAATTATACGTGAAGTCTGGTGGCAATGCCCAACTTGAAAAAGATTTCAATTCCATAAGACTTCTTGAAAACATTCAAGACGTTGAAATGCCTGGCGGGGTAAGTAGAGGCTTTTTTTTATATTTTGATACTCAGTTTTAATCTCAAGTATGATGATTTTAAAATGAAACTACAAGAAAACTTTTAATGATTGTTACTTGTATTGACTGCAGAATTCTCAATAACGGTTGGCAGAATATCTCGATTCAGCGCAGTTTGTAAAATGGACTTACTAAAGTATTTACGATTTGAGCCCGGGCACAGCATTACCAGCATTATCGCGAAGACTGTCAGGATGTTCATTTGCCCACAGAATGCCTTGTGAATACTTTAATCAGTCTGCACATATGCGCAGGCTGATCTGAGTATTCGCTGGGCATTTATGCATTATTATAGGAAATATCGTGGTTTGGCACATTTGTAAATGATTAGATCTGAACATTGTACCACCATTTGCAAAGGGAGTAAACGTTTGCAGGCAGGAAGTAAGCTAAAAGACACACAAAACTTTTTAAAAGTGTTTTACATTACGAAAACATGCCTATTAAAATATACTGAAAATTTTACCACCAAAAAATGAAATATTTCAGATGAAAAATTCTGATATTTTTTCATATTTCTGCTCAAAACATAGATTGTGGGTACTTGTTAGAACAGCCTCGACGAGGCGATTCTAACGAGTACCCACAATCTACGTTTTTGAGCAGAAATAAGAAAAATAATGTATACCCCTGTAAACCCCAGTTTTACTATATATAAAGTGGGGTTTAAGGGGGTCAAAATTATATAGGCTTGTTTTCGTGATGAGACGAAAAGTCAACTATTCTACATAACGAAAACAAACCTATATAATTTTGACCCCCTTAAACCCCACTTTTATATAGTAAAACTGGGGTTTACAGGGGTATACATTATTTTTTTTATTTCTGCTCAAAACATAGAACTATGTTTTGTGCAGAAAAAATGAAAGATATCTGAGTTTTTTTTATCTGAAAATTTATAGTTTTTGGAGATAAAATTTTCTATATACTTGAATAGGCGTGTTTTCGTAATGACACATTCTACAAACCGTATTTAGCCTGAGTGTAAGGACAGACCGGCCTCTACAAATAGCGTAGACTTAGATCAAAGCCTAAGAACGCCATATCAGATCAGGATATACACTCGACTCTCGTTATCTCGAAGTCAAAGGGATTCTCTGAAATATTTCGATATCCGTACCTCGCCATATCAGATTTGCAGAATTGAGGAAAAAATAAATCAAACAACAACATTTCACAAACGAATATGTAATTTGACTCCTGAAGTTAGAGATATATTAAAAAAATACTGCGGAAAAAAGGAGAAACTACTCCTTAGGAGCAATTTTTCCTCTTTTCTACAATAGTTTGTAACTTCTTGTTAGATTTCCATGTTAAAACATGGATCAGATTTTCACTTCGAGTGCAAAAGCTACTCACATTTTTTCAGCGAAAAATATCAGAGTATTGTGTATTGAATCCACTAAAACAGTTAACGAAATGACACATAACGAGCTCGTTAAGCTAACGACGCTTTGAACAACTGGGCCCAGATCAGCATTCGCGCAGTCTGATCAGAATCTTCACTTGTCACATTTTGGATAGCCAATGATGAAAAGTCCCTTCATGCGGGTCAGACTCCATGGGTGCGTTAGAAGATACATTTTCTCATAGGGTAAATGTCTTTGAGGGGCCTGTATGGCATTGTGATCAGTTCGGTTAGGATGAGAGAGCTGCGGTCGACTCTCGTTGTCTCGAAGTCTAAGGGACTGTCTGAAATACTACGAGATATCCGTACCTCGACATATTAGATTTGTAGAAATAAGGAAACAATAAATCGAACAACCTCTTGCCACAAATGAATATGTAATTTGACTTCTGAAGTAAGAAATATATTGAAAATATTGTGGAAAAGAGAAGAAATTGCTTCTCTTTTTTTCACAACATTGTGTTACCTGTTGTTAGATTGCCACAGGGACCAGATTTTCACTTCTAAGTAAGCGGTTATTGGAGATAATCAAAAGTCAAGATAACGAGAGTCGACTGCATTTGCTTTGTTTTTCCTTGTTTTATTACGTGTGCCCCGTCTGTCATGGTTTGTTTTTCTCTTCCTCTTGGTGTCATCGGTGAGCTATTTTTGAGTCTGCTAGCGACAGCTAGCAGGCTCTATGCAATCGCATGGGTTTTTTTTTACTACGTCACAAGCGGATTTTTCATCACCGCTATATTCATACGCGCACTACTTCTTAATCAGACGCAATGCGGCACTATTACGGCGAACTGAATGTGAAGCAGGGGAATTTTTTATAGCTTTTCTATTTCGCTGACATAACTGTAACTGAAATCGATTTAGATAGTGCAGTTTGAAACATAGACTTCAAAATTCGGTGTAGTAATACACGCGCTACTTTTGTCAATCACCCCACGCCATCTTTGATGTTGTGCTTAGCAACGGAAGCTGAACGAAAAGAAAGTATCAGAATCTACTTATTCGATATTGAATATAGCAAGACATCAGGCATTTAATTCATTCCTCCTACATGAAATTACTTTATTCATACCTCAGTGACACGGAGTTGTCTGACGACTGCTGGCCCATTTATACGTTATGACCCTTCTTTTGTGGACATCGGAAAATCTCTTGAAAACAGAAAAGGGTAGGCATAGCTGATCGGGCTAATCTGTTGATGCTTAGGTGAAGCACTATCAAATGACAATCAGTTATTAAAGCTAATCTGGATTGAACATAGCCATTTCAAATTTATTTAATCTGCTCGTCTTCATAATAAGTTGATAAAGATAAATTTATAAAATTGCACCAGAATAATCGTGGAGCTACATCAGGTGTTGAATATGTATGAACTGGAGCATATCTAGACTTGAACTTTGATAATTCTAGAAATTGGAAATTGCTGCTGGAGATACACTCATTTGGAATAATCAGGTGGTAAACTTCATTGGAAAATAAAGAGGTTCATTACTCCAATCACTGCATTGGCTTATATATGCAGATAATAAAATGGATTTTTTTTTGTGAAGAAAGAAACAAAACAGAAGAGAAATAATTGTATTTAGTTTTTCAGTACATGGTTAGATTATTTATGTATATCTGTTTTACACAGATGCCTCAGTAAAGACCCATTCATATTTATACATTAAAAGAAGTAGAATGCATTTCCATCTGACTGATTTTGAGAAATTAAATTGATAGTGAAAGCATGTAGTACAAAGTGTTCATGTTGGTTGTTTTTCAAGGAATAGTAAATTTTCTCACAAAGCCTTGTCTCTGAATGTAAATTTAATATTAGATGAAGCCACTGGTTGTGTGAAAATATGGATATAGAGCAAAATCCAGGTCCATCAAATCATATAAATCTAATTATGTAATTAAGTTAATGCCTTTTTTCGCGACACCGCCTTCTGAACAATTCAGAGTAACTACAGTTGCTATACTGGATGTACATTACTCTGTGGTGGTTCTGAATCTCTTTTAACTACACTTTTATTTAACTTTAACATGCGTAAAGTAACGTTATTATTTACCTGTATTATCAGTTAGATAACACACTTTTTGAATAAAAATTACTGGCATGTTTCTTATTTTTCTTAAGGAATATATGTTGTGGATATTCATTAAAAGAGCCCTACCAATGAATGACCTTCTAATAAGTTCCAACATGTTTTTGTGTTGAAATTATAATGAACTAGAACATGTGTTTGAACAACACTATGACCCCAACTATATGGTTTCCCTTAAACATGCATTGTCCATAATACTGAAACACTAAAAATGGCTAACTTCAAAAGTAAGAATAGGATGGCCGAAACATTCCCATACAGAACTAGTATTTTTACCGCTGGGCGGCGAATAAATTCCAACCACAGTTTAGTCTGCCATCATAATGAGAGTAAAGCAAAATGCAATTGGCTATCAGTCAAGCGTCATCCAATCAAAATCGCGCTCTGAAAATGTCACTTTGTAGACAGGATTAAAGAATGTAACGAACACAAATAAGCGAATCTGAATAGAAGCGTTCATCATATCGATACTCCATCATGTGTATCGATACATGAAGCGTATCGGGATGCACCAATGCATCGATGAATCGTCCCACCACTAGGCGTAACTCAGCTAATATTTGGTGGACTGTAACCTCAAAACAATACGCCCTTCTCTACATCTTGGTCTAACTATAGCATAAATGAAGTTTCAGCTTGATCGGATATAAATTGTAGGAGGAGTTAACCAGAAACTAGAAGTTTAAAGAAATTTTCAGTGGGGCTTAACTCTGCTAATATTTAGTGGACTGTAACCTTGAAACAATATGTGCTGCTCCACATCATGGTCTAGCTATAAATGAAGTTTCAGCTTGATCGGATGTAAATTGTAGGAGGAGTTAGCCGGAAACGAAAAGTTTAATGAAATTTTAAAAGGGACATAACTCTGCTAATATTTGGTGGACTGTGACCTAGAAACAATATGCACTGCCCCCACATCTTGGTCTAACTATAAATGAAGTTTCAGCTTGATCAGATGTAAATTGTAGGAGCAGTTATCCGGAAACGAAAAGTTTAAAGGAATTTTCAAAGGGCTATAACTCTGCTGATATTAAGTGGACTGTAACCTCAAAACAATATGCACTGTTCCACATCATGGTCTAACTATAAATGAAGTTTCAGCTTGATCAGATGTAAAGTGTAGGAGTTAACCAGAAACGAAATGTTTTCTGAAATTTTCGAAGGGGCATAGCTCTGCTAATAATTGGTGGTCTGTAGCCCAAAAACAATATGTGCTGCTTCACATCATGGTCTAGCTATATACCATGTTTCATTTTAATCGGATGTAAACTGTAGGAGGCGTTAGCCGGAAACGAAAAAGTTTTCTGACGGACGTCATACCCCGTAAAATAATATGTCCCGTTTTTCAAACAGGTGTATAATAATTCAAAAAAGTATAAATGCAAGAGTTATGGTTCTTGCGCGCTGCATGTTGTCTAATGCTGATTGATATTTACATGACCTTTCTTGAAGATATCTTGAACAGGTTTCAAGTTACAGAGCGGACATGATTTTGTGACGCATAAAGTTCCAAGTGAAATAACTCAAAAAGTATAAATGCAAGACGTATGGTTTTTGTGCTCTGCATGTAAGATAATGTTGATTGATATTTATATGAAGTTATGTGGAGACAGCTTGAACCATTTTCAAGTTACAGAGTGGACAAGATTTTGTGACAGACGCCCGAGGGAAAAAACAATACACATCTCCCTACCCTAAAGGGAGGAGACATAAATATCAGAATCCTAGCTCAAGCGGGAGGGGGTATATTGCTTTTGGTGCAGATCTTATCAGCACTGGCGTCCCCATCCAAGGGTGTGTGTGTGGGGAGGGGGGGTGGGGGAATATTTAGAACAGAATAGATTCAAAAACAGGCATAACTGGCATGCTAGGTCCAATGGGAAAAAAAAAAGCAAGAGGACCATGATGGTCCTATATCGCTCACCTGAGCAAACAGCTTTGCATACTTACTGTTGAAGTTTCAGCCAAGTTTACTGCTCAAAAATTTTTGTATAAATTTTATAACCCTGCACCCCAGTGGCCATGTTTTTTTCATCCATCATGATGGCTTGAACTGAATAGTGAAAGAGGATCACCAAAGGAACAATTCTGCTGTTATATTGAAATTGGTCCAGTGGTTTCTGACAAATAGATTTTTAAAATGTCTTATATAGATATATAGGGAAATTAAGCCCCACCCCCTAACGGCCATGTTTTTTGACAAATCATGACAGCTTGAACAAACTTGGTAGAGGGTCACCAAAGGAAAAATCCTGCCAAGTTATATTGAAATCGGTTCAGTGGTTTCTGACAAGAAGATTTTTAAAGTTTTCTATTTAGATATATAGGGAAAATAAGCCCCACCCCTAGCAACCATGTTTTTTGACGAATCATGATTGCTTGAACAATCTTGATAGGGGGTCACCAAAGCAACATTCCTGGCAGGTAATATTAAAATCAGTCAGGTGGTTTCTGACAAGATGAATTTTAAAGTTTTCTATACAGATATATACGGAAAATAAGCCCCGCCCCATGAAGGCCATGTTTTTTGACGTATCATGAGGGCACAATCTTAGTAGAAGGTCACCAAAGCACATTCCTGTCAAGTTACATTGAACTCAATCCAACGGTTTCTTACGAGAAGATTTTTAAAGTTTTCTATATAGGGAAAATATGCTCCGCCCCCTAGCCGCCATGTTTTTTGATGAATCATAACGGCTTGAACAATCTTGGTAGAGGGTCACCAAAGAAACATTCCTGCCAAGTTATATTGAAATCGGTCCATTGGTTTCTGAGAAGAAGATTTTTAACTTTTTCTATATAGATATATTTGGAAAATAAGCCCCTCCCAGTGGCGGCCATTGTTTTTTGACGAATCATGATAACTTGAACAATCTTGGTAGAGGGTCAACAAGGAAAGATTTCTACCAAGTTATAATGAAATCGGTCCAGTGGTTTCTGACAAGAAGATTTTTAAAGTTTTCTATAGAGATATATAGGGAAAATAAGCCCCACCCCCTGGCAGAATTTTTTTAGACGAATCATGACTGCTTGAACAATCTTGGTAGCAGGTCACCAAAGCAACACCAAAGCAACATTCCTGCCAAGCTATATTGAAATTGGTCTTTTGGTTTCTGACAAGAAGATTTTTAAACTTTTCTATATAGATATATAGGGAAATTAAGCCTCCCTCCCCACCCACCACCTGGCGGCAATGTTTTTTTGACAAATCATGATAACTTGCACAATCTTGGTTAAGGGTCAAAAGGAAAGATTTCTGCCAAGTATTAATGAAATCAGTCCAGTGCTTTCTGACAAGAAGATTTTTAAAGTTTTCTATATATATAGGGAAAATAAGCCCCGCCCCCTAGCTGCTATGTTTTTTGACAAATCATGACGGCTTGGACAATCTTGGTAGAGGATCACCAAGGAAACATTTTTGCCTAGTTATATAGAAATCGGTCCAGTGCTTTCTAACATGAAGATTTTTAAAGTTTTCTATATAGATATATAGGGAAACAAGAGGCCCACGGGCCACGGCTCGCTCACCTGAGTCACTGCAGACATGCAGATGTTATGCAACATTTTTCCAGTCCTATCATCACAACTAATGAAAAGATCATCATTTGAGCAGTTCTTAGTTTTGAAGAAGAATATATGGGCCTGACAGTCAATGGAGCATGATCATTTGAATAAACCATCAATCACATTTCAACAGTAGGATCAATGTGAAATTTGGTGGAAATTGGCTAAGTGGATTCTGAAGAATCATGATTTTATACATGTAAACAGCACAGTGGCAGAGAAATATAATAAATATAAACAAGATGATGGCCATCTAAGATTTCCAATCAGAACAATTTTAACTACTGTTGATCTACAATTCACTTGAATACTTTCAATATAAATGTATATGGCCCATACAAATGCATGGGGAAGCAAATTTGACCTTGGAGGTAAAAAGGTCAAACGTCAACATAGAACCATTATTTTAGCAATTTTGGTAGCTCTCCTGTCCCCCATAATTTGTGCAAAGATAAGAGCCCAGGGCTTATTTGGTTATGGAGAAGAAGATTTGTAAATTTTTTTTTACCATTATATGGGCATGGCAGCCATTTTGATCAATGGACCATGTCCATTTTAGCAATCTTTCATTCTCCTGCCCAAGGAGGCTCTGCATGAAATTTGAGCAACACTGGCCCGGAGGCTTCAGAGGAAAAGTCATTTGAAATTATCAACATTTTTTCCATACAAATGTATGGGGCCCATACAAATGCATACAGAAGCAAACTTGACCTCGCCGTAAAAAGGTTAAATGTCAATGTATGACAATTATTTTAGCAACCTTGGTAGACCGCCCGTTCCCGATGATATATGCAAACATTCAGCCACATGCCATCCTCGATTTTGGAGAATAACATTTTTAAATGTTTTTTTCCCATATAAATGCATAGGGAAGCAAACGACCTTGCCCTAAAAAGGTCAAATTTTAGCAACTTTGGTAGACCCTCCGTCCCCGATGAATTATGCAAAGATTCAGCCCCAAAGCATCCTCGGTTCTGGAGAAGAAGATTTTTAAATGTTTTTACCATATATGGGCATGGCGGCCATCTTGGTTAATGAACTGCGACCATTTTAGCAATCTTTTGTTCCCCCAACCTAAGGAGGCTCAATATGAAATTTGAACAAATTTGGCCCAGAGGCTCCAGAGGAGATGTTATTTGAAATTCTGAACATTTTTCCCGTATAAATGCATAAGGAAGCAAAATTGACCTTACCGCAAAAAGGTCAAATGTCAATGTACAACCATTATTTTAGCAACTTTGGTAGCCCTCCCATTCCCGATGATATGTGCAAAGATTCAGCCACAAGGCATGCTCGGTTTTGGAGAAGAAGATTTTTAAAGGTTTTTCCCATACAAAAGCATAGGGAAGCAAACTTGACCTTGCCGTAAAAAGGTCAAATGCCAACGTACGACAAATCTTATAACAACTTTGGTAGACCTCTTGTCCCTGATGATTCTTGCAAAGATTCTGCCCCAAGGCATCCTCGGTTATGGAGAAGATTTTTAAAGGTTTTTACCATATATGTGCATGGAGGCCATCTTGGGTCAATGGACCGTGACCATTTTAGCAATCTTTCGTTCCCCCACCCTAAGGAGGCTCCACATGAAATCTGAGCAAAATTGGCTCAGCGGCTTCAGAGGAGAAGTCATTTGAAAATGTTAATGGACGGAGGTAAAGTGATCACTATAGCTCATCCTGAGCAGAGGTCAGGTGAGTTAAAAAAAAAAAAGTCCCACCTCCCCTGGCGGCCATGGTTTTTGACGTATCATGACGGCTTGAACAATCTTGGTAGAAAGTTACAAAAGAAACATTCCTGCCGTGTTATATTGAAATCGGTCCAGTGGTTTCTGACAAGAAGATTTTAAAACTTTTCTGTATAGATATATAGGGAAAATAAGCCCCGCCCTCTGGTGGCCATGTTTTTTGAGGAATCCAAATGGCTTGAACAATCTTGGTAGAGGATTACTAAAGGAATGTTTCTGTAAAATTATATTGAAATCGGCCCAGTGTTTCTGACAAGAAGCTTTTAAAAGTTTTCCATATAGATATATACATGTAGGAAAAATAAGCTCCGCCCCCTGGCAGCCATGTTTTTTGACGTTTCCAGATGGCTTGAACAATCTTGGTACAGGATCACCAAACAAACACTCCTGCAAAATTATATTGAAATCGGTCCAGTGGTTTCTGACAAGAAGATTTTTAAAGTTTTCTATATAGATATAAAGGGAAAATAAGCCCCGCCCCCTGGCGGCCATGTTTTTTGACGAATCCAAATGGCTTGAACAATCTTGGTAGAGGATCATCAAAGTAACACTCCTGCAAAATTATATTGAAATTGGTCATACTTTACTGGATGTATTTGGCCAGACAGTCCCGAGCAAACATTGTAAACCCCCATGAGATGCTACAAAATGCGGTGTCACATCAAGGGCTAAACTGTTTGCCACCCATTGAGCTATTTTTAGACAAAACATTCGGTAGTAAATTGTACTTGTTAGCTCACCTGAGCGCAAAGTGCTCATGGTGAACTATTGTGGTCAGTCAATGTCCGTCGTCCGTCATGCGACGTCAACAATTGATTTAAAAGCCTACTCCTACACCCCTGGGCAAATTGACTCGATACTTGGTAGGAAGCATGGGGGTGACTTGTACATCAAAAATAGCTAAAATCATGCCGATCGGAAATCCAAGATGGCCGCCATGGCCGCCATCTTGAAAATCTATTTTTCGCTTCTCCTGAACCGAAAGGCCAATTGACTCCAAACTTTCTAGGAAGCACTGGGGTGACTTGTAGATCAAAAATAGTTAAAATCTTGCCAATCGAAAATCCAAGATGGCCGCCATGGCAGCCATCTTAAATCTATTTTTAGCTTCTTCTCCTGAACCGAAAGGCCTATTGACTCCAAACTTGCTAGGAAGACTTGTAGATCAAAACTAGCTAAAATCGTGTTGATCAGAAATCCAAGATGGCCACCATCTTGAAAATCTATTTTTCGCTTCTTCTCCTGAACGGAAAGGCCAATTGACTCCAAACTTGCTAAGAGCATTTGGGTGACTTGTAGATCAAAAATAGCTAAAATCATGCTGATCTGAAATCCAAGATGGCCGCCATGGCAGCCATCTTGAAAATCCATTTTTCGCTTCTTCTCCTGAACCGAAAGGCCAATTGACTCCAAACTTGCTAGGAAGCATAGGGGTGACTTATAGATCAAAAGACGCTAAAATCATTCCAAACGGAAATCCAAGATGGCCACCATGGCGGCCATTTTGAAAATCTATTTTTCGCTTCTTCTCCTGAGCCGAAAGGCCAACTGACTCCAAACTTGGTAGGAAGCATCAGGGTGACTTGTAGATCAAAAATAGCTAAAACCATGCTGATCGGAAGTCCAAGAGGGCCACCCTGGTGGCCATCTTGAAAATGTTTTTTCGCTTCTTCTCCTAAACCCAAAAGCTAGTTGACTTGAAACTTGGTAGGAAGCATCGGGGTGACTTATAGATTAAAAATGGCTAAAATCGTTCTGATTGGAAATCCAAGATGGCTGCCATGGTGGCCATTTTGAAAATGTAGATTTTTCACTTCTTCTCCTGAATCAAAAGGCTTATTGGCTTTAAACTAGGTAGGAAGCATCAGGGTGACCTGTAGATCAAAAATAGATAAAATCATCCCTATCAGAAATCCAAGATGGCCGCTATGACAGCCATCTTTAAAATCTATTTTTCGCTTCTCCTGAATTGAAAGGCCATTTGACTCGAAACTTGGTAGGAAGCATTTAGGTGACTTGTAGATCTAAAATAGCTTAAATTGTTTGGATAGGAAATCCAAGATGGCTGTCATGGCGGCCATCTTGAAACTCTTTTCCTTTCACTTATTTTCCTGAACCAAAGTGCCAGTTAATTTGAAAATTGGTAGGAAGCATCAGGATGACATGTTGATATAAAAATAGCTAAAATCCTTCCGATTGGAAATCCAAGATGGCGGCCATCTTGAAAATCTATTTTTCTTTACTTCTTCTGAACTGAAAGACCATTTATTGACTCGAAACTTGGTAGGAAGCATCAGGGTGACTTGTAGATCAAAAAACGCTCAAATGGTTGCGATAAGAAATCTCAAATTGCGGCTATGGTGGCCATCTTGAAAATCTGTTTTGAACTTTTTCCCCTGAACCGAAAGGGCAATTGACTTAAAGTTCATTGGAAGTGTCGAAGTGACTTGTAGATCAACAGTAGCTAAAAGTCATTCTGATTGGAAATCCAAGATGGCTACCATCTTGTTTATGTTTATTATATTTTCCTGCCACTGTGCTGTTTACATGTATAAAATCATGATTCTTCAGAAATCACTTAGGCAATAGCAACCAAATTTCACATTGATCCTACTGTTGAAATGTGATTGAGAGTTTGTTCAAATGATCACGCTCCATTGAATGTCTTGCCATATATAATATTCATCTTAAAAATTAAGAACTGCTTAAAGGATGATCTTTTCATTAGTTGCGATGACAGGATTGGAAAAATGTTACACAACATCTGCATATCTGCACTCACAATGCTACTCAGGTGAGTGGCCCGTGGGCCTCTTGTTCAATTTTAAATAAAGTATGGTAAGGAGTTGAGGTGAGTAACCGACCCAGAAATCAAATTTCGGGTAAGGTGTTCACATGCTGTGTTTAAAGGAGTGTAGATATTGATGTAGTGTATGTACAAGAATCTCAGACATGTGACAGACTATTGAAGCGATATATGAGCCTCTTCATGGGATAAAAATCTTATGCCATATGCGAACAACAAAGACACGTGGTTTTTGCTATGCGCAGTCTGATCAGCACCGTTGTTGTTCGCTGTCTAGACAGTAAACAACCTATCAAAACTTTCAAGACTAGCTAATCTGGCACAATGGCCGAGTTAGCCAGTCTACGGCTGAGTAAGCAGGTCTGAGTCTTATTTGGTCGAAAACCTCGAAGACAGGTTTTTCATGTCGTTGCTTATATATTATCTGTACTTTGACAAAGTGCAGGGAGACTTTGAAGCGGCATCACACAGTGCTAAACACAAGCTACAATTGGATTAATTAACGCATAATTTTACTGCAAGCATATTTTATTTTCGGGCTTCAGAAGGGGGAAAATAGGACCTTATGCACATACTCCTTTCAACTTCTTAAACCTCATTGAAATATATTTATATCGGAAAGATTACTAAATCCAGAAAATAGGAGCTAAATTTTGCAGTAAGGAGGGTGTACATGCCGAAAAAATTTTATGCCATGAATTATACGATTTTTGCTTAAAGGATCTGTTTTAAGGTCTTTGTGAACATGTCGCTTTGCGACAAATGTCTTATATTGAATTAATTTTCTCCGTAACACATTATCCAAGTTGATAAAATAATATATAGAGGCTGTTGCATTATGTGAGGGATTTTTACAGATCCCTCATTTATTATTCGGAACTAGCGAAACTATTTGGAACTAGCCAAATCAGTGGAGAACTTCACATTCATCACAAGGGAAGATAACCTAAGGCGAAGGACAAAGTCTTTGGTGTGATATTTCAAGGAAGGCTAGTACTCTGTATCAGCCAATAAAGTCCAAATTTTGATCAGCCACTTATTTGGAAATTGTTATGAAGCATAACTTTACCTGGTTCTAGCCAAATGACTGTATCTGATCAATTGTGCCAGCTTTAGTGTTCAGACAACAAAATTCACTTGCCTACACCTATATGCTTATGTGTGTGCAGAGTTGGAGCATGGGCATGTCACTATGACTTTGAGGATTCAAAATGTTCTTGGTATTTTTGCATCTAATAAAAATTGTCCAGATAATTGAGGAGTGTGGGTAAAAAAATATTTCAGTCATTATAAATAAAGATAAAGAGCCTTAAATAAAAGGTTGCATATAAGAATTTAAGAAATAGACAACATAAGCTGTGTAGAGCTCTTAATGCTTATAAGTTCTTTCAACAGCTAGCCCTACTGGGATGTCCAACAGAACCATGATCAGAATCAAGATTTGTGATCTAGTTTGCTAAGTTTTTACTATACATATGTGTACAGTATAATAATTACTGTATTTTTTAAGTCTAGTCCCATATAATTCACATCTTAGAATTTTTTGCTGTTATTATTTAGCCCGGTTTCATGTATTTTCACGTTACTAATGGTAAAACGTTTCATCATAACTACTTACAGAGACAAATGCTGAAAATAATTCTGAAGTCATCTAAATTATTACATGTATCTGAGCATTTATTTTATGTACCAATAATGCAGTTCTTTGGATTTGATTTTCTGAAAACATTTGTGTAAACAAGCCAACCATGTTGCCGCCATTTTGAACCAAAAGCCATGTAACTTCGCGTTAATTAAATTTTTGGCAGAAAATCATCATGTAATTGTAATGTGATTTTTGCAAATTTTGGCCATTTTCAAAATAAAGTATGGATACCGTATTAATCCGCCTATAAGACGATTTGTTTATAAGATGTGGGGGCTGTTTTTGGGCCCTTCCCAGGCAGGATTTTGCTTTTAATTAATTATAAGATGGGTTAAAAAAGTCGCCTGTCGGAGACATTCCCTGCCACTCAGAAATTCCTAAAGTACATGAAGACATCGGCGATGATTGGTCAGATTTGTAAGTGAATTTATCACAGAGCAGGAATTAAAAAAAACTCCCAACACCACTTACAAGCATGCATACCGTATTTAACTGTGTATAACACGCACCTTATTTACCCAGAAAACGTTTATAAAAATCCGATGTGTATTATTTATAGGAACACCAAAATCGGGACAGAAATCACCAAGATAATCGGTCGCGAAAACTCATGACATTCACGATCGCCCGTTAAAAATGCGAAATAGAATGATTGCTATAAGATATTCATGATTTTTTATACCTATCTCGCCCATACCAGGGTTCTGGCAGCTCAAAACAAGCAACTCGATCTGATTTGTAGTAATTTGATATCCTTTTCATGTCCATGCTTTTTTTGTTTACGCTTTTTTATTTTGCTGATCATGTGATCTCTTCAAAGGGAAACTACTCAAACAGGCATATGCATATGAATCTGTATTGATTACCGGACATTGACAAGACTCAACCGTAACTTGAATAAATCAGCCTGCACAACTGATTTATTGTAGTTCAAAATAGGAAATAAATTTGGTAGAACATAAATATTGGCACGAACGATCATACATTGAAAAAATAAAAAAGTATTTAAGTTTATGCAATTATTAAAATTATTGATAATAAACAAAACCAACTGGGCTTTTGAGGTAGGTAGATCGGTCATTTGCATTTTATCTTTTATTTTCTTACCACCCAGCTAGCATTCTACGTAAATCTACATCGGGCCGTCATCGGCCCGTCAGCTACCCTGACGGGCCGATGACGGCCCGATATAGATTTACGTAGAATGCTGACTGGGCATATGTTTATCTTTTTTTTTTTTTTTTTCTTTTTTTTTATTTAAACTTTTCTTCCAACTTACCAAAAAAATTGTTTGAAATAAACAATGTTTATGACAAAGAAAATCAAACTACCAGCATACATCTGTGCACTTAATTGGTTAATTGGCAGTCAGAATGACAACTAGTCGACTTTAGTTGTTGTTTGCATTGCCCTGAGGCACTGAGTTGATAATTTCACGTCTCAGTTAAGAAAGTGACACAAAGAAGGTGTTAATTATGAGAACACAAAAGAAATAACTACATTTTTATTATCATAGCGTCTGCAGTGGGGAAGCAAAGAACTGCCTACACTACATCAAGTTGCCTGAGGCCCATGGTAACAGAGCTGCACAACGAAAATTCAGTTAGCATTATCGTAAATTCGGCCTGTTTCTACTCTAAACCTTCCGAGTTCGGCCATTTTCAACTCAATCCTAGTGAAATTTGACAGTTTCTGGTAACTTAGTAAATAACGCACAGATAAATTCTTCGTGTTTTACATAGAACATCTCTTTTTTTTTTTTTTATTTCAAAACTATTTTAATAGCAAATATTCAGTGCGTGTTATACACGGGTGCGAGTAATACACAGAAAAATTCGGTACTTCACCTACAAAATTACCTTGCTGCTATTTCTGTCAAGGGACGAAGGTAAACATTATATCCTTCTACCGGTTTCGAAGATCGGCATTTTCCGTGACCACGTGGCACCACCGGACTTTGCCGAAAATACCGATATGGCCAAAGATCTTGATTATAAGATGGGTCTGGATTTTTGGGGGCTTTTTTTTTTTTTGGGAAAAATCCCCGTCTTATAGGCGGATTAATACGGTACCTTAGATTTGATATTTTCATAGAAAAAATAAGTTAGTCTTAGCTGTAAAAATTGATTTAATAGATATAGGTGTAAATGTCATTAAGGACTGTTATCACCACGGTCAATATATTTCTTTTCTAAGCGGAAATCACAAAACAACAGTGTATTTCTGAAAGCAAACCTTGCCCACTAAAGCGTGACTTTGTATTTAAAACATCCAGCAGGTAGGTGGCGCTGCCGTTTATTTTCATTGAGAAATCAGTTTAACGCAATATTGAATTTAACGCGAAAATACATGGAGTATATTACTTTTATTCACACAGACTATTTAGGCTGACAAAATTAATCAGATAATTGATTAACTGATCTATAAATTCCACAAAAATGATTATCATTACAGATGTCTTATAATCAATGAGACGCCACATTTTGCGGCATCCCATCTGGGTCTACACTGTTTGCTCAGGCCTATTTGACCAAATACATACAGTAAAGTATAACATGGGAAGAGTCCTGCTCAGACAGACAAGTAAATTGACCAAATCTTTTGTGATAAATAATCGATCACAATGACAGGAGTGATAATCGACCAGATTAGCCAGCCTTAGAGTCTATTTATACATTGTATTTGCTGTATGATGATTCTAGCGAATAAAAAGAAAAGAAAAAAAAATGCAACAATGTATCCATTTAAAGATACTGCCTCCAGATTTGTTGGACTTTTACCCAACCCGATCACATGATGAACAGGCCCTGCCTAAGGCAACTCTGCCCTGGAGACTATAGGCAGCCCAACTACTTCGCTGGCCCCGATGGGCAGGGGCCGTGGTCTGTGGGTCGTGATTTCTGAATACCCGATAATCAGTGCACGCCGGTAATAGGTACCAAGTTACGCTACACTACCGGTCACAGGAGCTTGACATTGGATAATTTCTACTTATAGGGCCCGTCCTTCGAACCTTCGATTATTTCATAATCGTAGGGACAGGCCCTATAAGTAGAAATTAGCAAACGTCAAGCTCCTGTGCTACCGGTTGCCTACATGAAATGCACTTTACGGCATCAGGAATTTTGCTGAAGAACTGAACAAGTATCTGTTGTTGTTTTTCGCGTGCGACACACCATGAATTTCAAAAATGCAGGTAAAAGAAGCTTTCATGTCTGTAGCCTCGCGAAAAATAAACTGTTCGACAGCCGGTAGATTCTAGTAAACAAGCTGGTTGTCATACGACAACACACACAGTTGTCGCAACACCCAGGTCGGAAACCAGACACGATACGTATCGCTGAGCACTTTCATTGGCTGACTGACATCACATGTCTCAGTCGAAACACTCGGTGTTATTCGCTTTAATCATTGCGACTTTTCAGGCCACGGCAAGGGTCCGTACACACAATTCTGTTCTATTCCATACGTGTTATCATTTGACGCCACTGTCGTGGCTGCTTCTTCGCGGCTGCTTCTTCGCAGCCACGAGGCGGTGTCGCTACAAGAAAATGCATCTGTATTATTGCAAGGAAGTATCCATCAAAGAGATGGGATATTTAGTCCTGATTCAAGAGGGCGTCAATGCCTACCATGTTGTTTAGTATTATTGGTGAAAGCTGTACAGAAAAGGATCTGTACCAACAAGTTGAATGTCAACAACATGAATGAAATTCTGTTTGCAGGAGATAAATTATACAAGTATGCAAAAAAGAATGCCAAGACATATCATGACTATTTAGAGCCATGTGATTTGCCATCTTATTTTTCACTTGACAACCAGCATTATCCCTGGAAAGTGAAAAAAAAAAAAAAAAAAAAAAAAAAAAAAAAAAAAAACATTTTCAGGAAATTTAAATATCTTATCCTTAGTGGAGTATCCTTTCCTTGATTTAGAGACAGGACTCGCTATGACTTTCTCATTCAACCTATATGCAGTCTTCATTTGCAACGGCTTTTCTATTGCATTATTGCAACAAGGTGACTGTTTCTACCTTTTTGAGTCACATGCAAGAGCTTCAGATGGAATGCCAAATGTTAATGGCAAAAACATTTTGTTAAAGAAAACAAATACAACTGGCATTTTCCTTACATTTGCGTAGATTGTTTAGTTTTGATAATTCCTTTACTACAACAGCGGTGAGTCAGTTTGATTTGCATTCGCTCTGTATATCTCATGTTTGCAGGGAGACCATAAAATGATACCAATGAGCTGGGTTTCAAATTTGTGACATAACTACCTATCCTTCTTTACAAGAATGTATTTCATTTGAGTTGTGTCCATCACAGCCTTATGCTTCCTCCCAGCTTGCTGACAGCTTAAATGAACACGGTTCCGCATTACTTGATTCACCCCTTATATGTGAAGAATTGCAAACCTCCCTGAATAAGAAACTTAAGTTAAGTGACACATCAAAAGATGGTTTGAGCAGTAAGAAATTTAAAAACAAAGAAAGTGCTATAGTCACACAGTTTCACAAGTTGGTGTCTTGTGGTCCCCAGTACATATGTACAAGTTGTTGTCAAACATTTTTCAGACATTCTGATGTTAAATTTGATATTCAGGGTCTAAAGCCCGAGATGAAAAGACTCTGTACATTAGGACAAAAAAGTGTGGAGGATAAGGAATGGATCTGTCAACAATGTGCTAATAGTTTGAAGAAAAATAACCTGAACAAATATCTTCCTTTTTGTCAAGCCCGCTTGCGCTGAGCAAGACATAGTCACCATAGCTGCATTTAAGTGTATATTAGTGAGTCCATCCGTATTTGTCCGTCCTAGCTAGAAATTTTGCATGCAGAATCATCTTTCAGTGTAGTTTGAAATTTCTCCAAGACTTGGCCTTGAGGTCAGATTTGTCAAGGACATGCACTTACCAGCAGAATTTAAGAGTTTTTAAAGAAAGTCTTCTATTCAGGAAGTGCAATGCCCAGATGCTTGATATATTCCATAGAGCTCCATCTTATCGTATAGTATTGGTAGCATTGGAATGTCGTCTATCTTCTTTGCATGTATTGTGTAAAATTGCATAGAAGATACACAGCACTCCATTAGTACTTTACAAGCTAGCAGACTCTTAGGACTATCAGTCCTTTGATTTGGTTATGGTATTTCCAGTATGTCTAAAATTACAAAATAATGTACAGTAAATAAGAAAATAATCGATCATCACTCATTTTTTGCCTCTTGTGACTGATGATCAGTAAGATTTTTATAGTCGACTAATAGGAATGTTTTTAGAAACATATTTTTCTCACTTTTTATTTATTTATTTTTTTTTTTTTTGTTAAGTTATATAGAAAAAAAATTCAAAGTTGCCTGTTTGGGTTCATCATAGATTTGTGGTCAATAAAAGTGAAGAAAATTGATAAAGTAGCCTCAGATAAATCAACTATTTTTCATATTTCCCCATGAAAACATATGTTTTGGAAGCCTAGTTGTCAACCCAATCATTGTTGATGGCTATGCTTCACTCTTTAATTGCACGACGGCGGTTCGGGCCTCAGACTCAATGACGGCCTCTTTGTAAAACTTTAACAAGTTAGTTGGGGCTTGACGATATATCATTGGCTTTGCCCGCCGTGGTTCAACTATTAGTTTTCATTTACTCTGGCATACAGTAGAATTAGCCATTAGTACTCGTCTTTGTTTATTATAGTGATTAATTTGATTTTTATGTTTTTGCTTTGATGCATTGACAGAGTTGGGAGCCTTTATGTGAACCGAATTTTTATGTATTTCTGTATTAAGAGTAACATCCGGACCCAAGGTGAAGTTGGCTAGCTGTAAAAGTGCTTTAAACCCCACGGTGGTTTACTCTACTGACCGTTCTAAGGCGGTGGTCCCGGTGTTAGTCTTACTCTTTGTTGCTTTGTGGTTTATTCTACGAGGCGATATGTCTTACCTTCTGTCATTTTGTTCTTGTGTTTTGTTTTGTTTTCCTTTTAGCATTGCGATTACCTCGTTTGGGGAAGAGAGAGCTAATCTTAGTGCTTTTTGTATGTTTGTTCGATTTGTGCTTGTTTGGATTTGTCGGTTTTCTCTTCCTCTTGGTGTCTGGGAAGGGCTGCGGTTTGTGATTGTGGCACTCCCTGGACTTTTCTCTTACCTTTTTTTTTTGGGGGGGGGGGGTACTCATTAGAAGCGTCTCGCGGAGGCGCTTCTAATGAGTAACCACAACATATGTTTACATGGAGAAATAAGAAACATATTAGCTTGATACTCCTCTTATTGATCTGGAGCTATGAATAAGTACCTGAAGAAGGCTTAATTAAGAGTGAATATATCTTCTACAAATCGATCATTAATCGATGATCAGTCGGTTTTACATAACCGATGATCGATAATGAAGTTCTGGCCGATTCCCAACACTAATTAAGACTAGTTTTGGAAAAGACCGCCCCACGGACCGAACAGATATATGTTTTACCACTATGGAAGCCATTACAAAAACATGCCTATTCAAATATATTGAAAATTTTACCACCAAAAAATGAAAATTTTCAGATAAAAAAATCTGATATTTTTCATAATTCTGCTCAAAACATAGATTGTGGGTACTCGTTAGAACCGCCTCGCCAAGGCGGTTCTAACGAGTACCCACAATCTATGTTTTGAGCAGAAATAAGAAAATAATATATACCCCTGTAAACCCCAGTTTTACTATATAAAAGTGGGGTTTAAGGGGGTCAATATAATATAGGTATGTTTTCGTGATGCTAAGGGCGAGGAGCTGGGATCCCGTAAAGTTAGCTTAAGCCCATAGTAATATACTGAGCCGCTTCCAAGGTGGTACTTTCTTTGTGGTATTTTTGTTAATTGTTATGTAGTGTTTCACTTTCTATTGTTTTTCTTTTAAAAGTATGCAAGTTTAAGATATATTCAGTTAAGTACGGCTAACAG
Organism: Anodontia alba; assembly: GCA_964016985.1. Lineage (NCBI taxonomy): Eukaryota > Metazoa > Mollusca > Bivalvia > Lucinida > Lucinidae > Anodontia > Anodontia alba. The sequence continues at coordinate 40,627,749 of OZ024837.1, read as the reverse complement.
AGTTGCCACCTTTTTGGGAAAGAGTTGCCAATCGTTCTGCTTGCCATCTGTTCATTGTATTTGTCTGCCTTTCCTTTCGCTGTTGGGGATTTGATTGTAACAGTTCCTGAGTCCACCCATTTACTTTATCAGTGGGTGATCTAAATATTGATTATATAATACTGTATATGTTCTAAAATTTTGAACATTTATCCCGTACTTTTTTGGCCAAAAATTTGCTTTTATGCAGTTGTCTCTTAAAATACATAGTGGAATGGCAAACAGTAAAGACCCTGATCAGACTGCACCAGGAGCAGTCTGATCTCCTGATCTGGGTTTGCACTGTTTGCATATGCCATTTTGTCAAAAACCTTACTATACGAAATTTTAAGTTATACCGTAATAAGTATAAAGACAGTTTCGACTGCAAAAACTGGTCTAAAAAATAGTGGGGTGGTCTTAACCACAAGATTTTTACTGCATTTTGTCGTCTTTTTAGGTTCAAATGAAAATTCAGTAGAGTGGTCTTAACCAAGATTTTTACTGTATTTTGTCATCTTTTTAGGTTCAAATGAAGATTCAGTGGAGTTGTCTTTAGGGGTCTTTATTGTATTTTGTTGTCTTTTCTGGTTCAAATGAAGATTCAGTAGAGTGGTCTTAACCACGGGATTTTTACTGTATTTTGTCGTCTTTTTAGATTCAAAAGAAGATTCAGTAGAGTGGTCTTAACCACGAGATGTTTACTGTATTTTGTCGTCTCTTTAGGTTCAAATGAAGATTTAGTGGAGTTGTCCTTACCACAAGATTTTTACTGTATTTTGTTGTCTTTTCAGGTTCAAATGAAGGTTCAGTAGCGTGGTCTTAACCACGGGATTTTTACTGTATTTTGTCGTTTTTTCAGGTTCAAATGAGGATTCAGTGGAGTGGTCTTAACCACGGGATTTTTACTGTATTTCGTCATCTTTTCAGGTTCAAATGAAGTTTTAGTGGAGTGGTCTTAACCACGGGATTTTTATTGTATTTTGTCGTCTTTTCAAGTTCAAATGAAGATTGAGTGGAGTGATCTTAACCACGAGATTTTTACTGTATTTTGTCGTCTTTTTGGGTTCAAATGAAGATTCAGTGGTGTTGTCTTAACCAGGGATTTTTACTGTATTTTGTCGTCTTTTCAGGTTCAAATGAAGATTCAGTAGAGTGGTCTACAATGGGATTTTTACTGTATTTTGTAGTCTTTTCATTCAGGTTCAAATGAAGATTCAGTGGAGTGGTCTAAACCACGGGATTTTTACTGTATTTTGTCGTCTTTTTAGGTTAAAATGAAGATTCAGTGGAGTTGTCTTAACCTCGGGATTTGTACTGTTTTATGTCGTCTTTTTAGGTTCAAATGAAAAAAGGTAAGAGAAAAGTCCAGGGAGTGCCACAATCACAAACCGCAGCCCTTCCGAGACCCCAAGTGGAAGAGGAAACCGACAAATCTAAACAAGCACAAACCAAACAAACGTACGAAAAGCACCAAGATTAGCTCTCTCTTCCCCGAGCGAGGTAATCGCAATACTAAAAGGACTGAAAAACACAGGAACAAAATGACACACGGAAAGACATACAACAAATCGCCTCGTAGAATAAACCACAAAGCAACAAAGAGTAAGACTAACAGCGGGACCACCGCCTTAGAACGGTCGGTAGAGCAAACCACGGCAGATTCAGTAGAGTTGTCTTAACCAGGGATTGTTACTGTATTTTGTCGTCTTTTCAGGTTGAAATTAAGATTCAATGGAGTGGTCTTGACCACGTGATTTTTACTGTATTTTGTCCTCTTTTCAGGTTCAAATGAAGATTCTGTGGAGTAGTTTTAACCACAGGATGTTTACTGTATTTTGTCGTCTCTTTAGGTTCAAATGAAGATTCAGTTGAGATGTCTTAACCACGGGATTTTTACTGTATTTTGTCGTCTTTTCAGGTTCAAATGAAGATTCAGTAGAGTGGTCTTAACCACGAGATGTTTACTGTATTTTGTCGTCTTTTTAGGTTCAAATGAAGATTTGGTGGAATTGTCTTTAACACAAAATTTTTACTGTATTTTGTCGTCTTTTCAGGTTCAAATGAAGGTTCAGTAGCGTGGTCTTAACCACCGGATTTTTTTGTATTTTGTCGTCTTTTCAGGTTCAAATGAAGATTCAGTGGAGTGGTCTTAACCCCGGTATTTTTATTGTATTTTGTCGTCTTTTCAGGTTCAAATGAAGATTCAGTAGAGTGATCTGAACCACAAGAGTTTTATTGTATTTTGTCGTCTGTTTAGGTTCAAATGAAGATTCAGTGTTGTCTTAACCACAAGAGCTTTACTGTATTTTGTCGTCTGTTTAGGTTCAAATGAAGATTCAGTGTTGTCTTAACCACGGGATTTTACTGTATTTTGTCGACTTTTCAGATTCAAATGAAGATTCAGTAGAGTGGTCTTAACCAGGGATTTTGACTGTATTTTGTCGTCTTTTCAGGTTCAAATGAAGATTCAGTAGAGTGGTCTTAACCACGGGATTTTTACTGTATTTTGTCATCTTTTCAGGTTCAAATGAAGATTAAGTAGAGTGGTCGTAACCAAGGGATTTTTACTGTATTTTGTCGTCTTTACAGGTTCAAATGAAGTGGGGAAGCGTTGGTACCAGTAAAGTTGTAATGGAAAAGGGGAAAGATCAGACCAGTCCATTCGGGACAATGAAAATCATTCAAAGAAAAAACGTAAATAAGGATGTCTATGACAAAATTATATACGTAGATTGAGAGTCTCAGCTTCGCTTTACCATGCTGTAGGTGAAATTGCGAACCAGAATACTCTAAAATATAGCAAAAAGATATATCCTCGTCCGCTGATTCGAGACTTCTGGTCTCCATTTGTATTACTTCAAAAACCCAAATGAAACCAGAAGTCACAGGTCATCGTACAAGGTTATACTCAGAGACTTTAAAAACTTAAAATACGATAATATTTGGTAGGGATGAAGAGGAGGACTAGCAGGCGTGTTGCTTGCAAGAGAGACAACTGTCACTTTATTTGTTATGTATTTATCTCCCCTGAAACGAAATCTTGTGCGCTCCATAACTTTGATACCCTTTGACATATTTTGATAATGTTTGGTATAAATGAAGAGGTGGACCAGTAGGCGTGTCATGTCAGGCGAGACAACTCTCACTTACTTCGTTATGTTGTTATCTTGCCTGAAGCCAAAATCTTGTGCAAAATTTATGTTCTTTTGCATCATGAAGAATAGAAGAAAATATACTTTATATAGACAGTACTCAAGTGAGTGAACGGCATAGATACACTCTGAATTTTCAATTGCAAAACGGCATAGATCATCACGAAAACATGCCTATATAATTTTGACCCCCTTAAACCCCACTTTTATATAGTGAAACTGGGGTTTACAGGGGTATACATTATTTGTCTTATTTCTGCTCAAAACATAGATTGTGGGTACTCAGAACCGCCTCGCCGAGGCGGTTCTAACGAGTACCCACAATCTATGTTTTGAGCTGAAATATGAAAAATATATAAAAAAATTATCTGAAAATTTTCATTTTTTGGTGGTAAAATTTTCAATATATTTGAATAGGAATGTTTTCGTAATGACACTCTGAATTTCCAATTGCAAAACCAATCTTAATAATGTTGTACTGTTTAATGCACTCTGTCACTCAAAAAGAAAAAAAAATGAATAAAGCTTCCAAATTTAGTCAATATGGAAAAAAGCATATGTCATAAAAATGGCTTATACACAAGTAGTCCTAAAGCAGACGTGCATATGTATAAACAACTCTGAAATTGAAAACACGCCTATTCAAATATATTGAAAATTTTACAGCCAAAAAACGGAAAATTTTCAGATGAAAAATTCTGATATTTGTTTTCATATTTCTGCTCAAAACATAGATTGTTGGTACTCGTTAGAACCGCCTCGGCGAGGCGGTTCTAACGAGTACCCACAATCTATGTTTTTGAGCAGAAATATGAAAAATAATGTATACCCCTGTAAACCCCAATTTTACTATATAAAAATGGGTTTAAGGGGGTCAAAATTATATAGGCATGTTTTCGTGATGAAATGGATAGCAAACTCTAGCTTACAAAGTTAGGGTTTCGCTTGATATTTGATGCAAAGTAAGAAAGATGTTTGTTCTGTTAATTTTTTTGCACAAGAGATCATTGACCCTAGCCTCAAAACGTTTTAAAATTTTGACAGTTTAAATTCATTTTGCGGTGATCAGTTTTAATGAGATACTAATCATAGGTCTACCTTAAACCTATTATAGATTGAATAGACTCCCCCACGCTATACATTGGAAGAATCCAATTTCAATTTTAGGTACATCAGGCAATGAGATTTAGATATTCTTAGAGAAAATTTGCTGAACTATTTGCAAACAGTGAAGACCCTGATCAGACGCCGCGTTTTGCGGCGTCTGATCTGAGTCTGCACTGTTTGCCAGTTACCCTTTTAGGGGTTTCCAGACAACAATGGTTTAATATGCAATTAAAATACTTAGGTTGCTTTCTTTCCTGAAACAGATATTAAAGTATTGTTCGAGTGTTGCGTTTTTAAAGTCCGTCAGTATACCTTTACTTGTAAATAGTGTTTTGTATGTAAAGCTAATAAACACATAGACATGTTGTAAATGTGTATATTTATTGAGTGAGAAAATGGGTTTGAGGAGTGACTGCGAACAGCGAATACCCAGATCATGCTGTAATGAGCCGCAATGTCAGAAAACGTACCGTCTGACATGTGCGCCCAACGAACTCCCCGTACTTCACCATAGTGCAGATTATATTTTTATTTCCTTTGGGATCATTGAGTCCATTTTGGTATCTTTGAAAATGGAGTTCTGCTCATGTATAAGCTAGAGGGCGTAAGCAGTGTTGCAAAGTTTATTACTGCTTATGAAGAGTCTAAATAAAACCAACGCTCCCATTTTCTATCTGTAATGTGTTGTTTCCAAAGATCACCTTTCAAATGTTTATTAAATCAGCCTGCGAATCCGCACAGTCTGATCAGAGTTTTTTATCCGCACGAAAACAAAAAAAAAAAACTTTGCATCCTTGGTTATCCGAAAATGCGCCCAGGGAAGATTCTGATCAGATTGCGTAATATGGAGGTTGATCTAAATCTTCGCTAGGCGTATATGTCCAAGGGTACATTTCATTTTCTGACGTTGCGGTTTCAATCCGCCTAGCTCCATGTCTGCCCCGAATGCATATTTTCACAAGCCGCATGATCATATGATCATATGCCTCGGGGTACAACATATCCTACAAAATGCATGTGACTATATGCTCTAACCAGGGGCGGATTCAGAGGGGGTTTGGGTGGGGTCGGAGGGGTGGGGGTCTCAGTCGAACCCTTTCCGACTCAAAATTTCATTTTCATACGAAGTTTGGGATAAACTTGGTAAATTTGGGATACCATGTTTGCCATAAATATTCACATCCCTTATCGCGCTCGACATGACCCCATAGGGTTGACTGGGCTGCAAAACCTTAACACAAACAAACAATTCACATCCCTTACCTTTTACCGTATACTTCTCTTCAACAAAAATCAATTTTACTACTTATGAATGTTTTTAAATTTGCTGGATGAGTGTCGAACAGTGTAGACCCTGATCAGACGCCGATTCTGTGGCGTTGATCTGGGTTTACACTGTTTGCTTAGAACTGTCTTTTCGGATACATAGTGGAAGTAAGGTAGTTTGATCAAATTGAATCTCCTCAGAAATCATCCACAAGAATTTTTTACAAGTACCCTCGTTATCTCGAAATCCAAGGGACTCTATGTAACACTTCGAGATATCCGTACTTCGTCATATCAGATTTGCGGAACTGAGGAAAACAATTAATCAAACAACCACCTTTCACAGAATTACTATGTTATTTGACTCCTAAGTTAGAGATATATGGAAAATATTGTGGAAAAGATGAGAAGTTGCTCCTAAGGAGCAATTTCTCCTCTTTTCCACAATATTTTGTTGCCTGTTGGTAGATCTCTGTGTTGAAACAGGGACCAGATTTTCACTTCGAGATAAGCGGTTATTCGAGATAAGCGAGGTCGAGATAACGAGAGTCCACTGTATATAGCCTGCGGACAAGACCAGATAACTCCAAAAGCTTAACGATAGTTTTACTTCTTTAATCATACATTGTAAATTTTAGCCATTAGTCTTTAATACATATTGAGAAAATGGTTTTTCAACATTTTCACCATACAAATGTATGGTGGTGCAAATTTGACCTTAGCGTAAAAGGGTCAAATGCCAACCAACGACAAATCATTTGAACAAACTTGGTAGACCTCAAAGCTTTCTAGGTTCTCATTACGAAAACACGCCTTTCAAATATATTGAAAATCATCACAAGAAACTGAAAGTTTTGAGATGATATTTTTCATATTTCTGCTCAAAAACATAGATTGTGGGTACTCGTTAGAACTGCCCCGCCAATCTATGTTTTGAGCAGAAATAAGAAAATAATGTATACCCCTGTAAACCCCAGTTTCACTATATAAAAGTGGGGTTTAAGGGGATCAAAATTATATAGGTATGTTTTCGTGATGTGGAGAAGACGATTTTAAGTGTTTTACCATGTATGGGCATGACAGCCATTTTGTTTAATGGAGCGGAACCATTCAAATAAATTTTTAATACCCTTTCGACAGGCCCTATGTGAAATCTGGTGGAAATATCTCAAGCGGTTTCAGCGAAGAAAACATTTTAAAATAACACAACTTTATACATGTATATAGCCAAGGGGTGGGGGGGGGGGCAAGGACATATAACCCCAGGGAACAAAAATTTTAGTGTAACCGAAACGTTTTACTGCTCTTATCACACCTTGCACATTTTAGCCATTAGTCTTTCATACAATTTAAGAAAATGACTTTCAATTTTTTTACTCAACAAATATATGGAAGCACAAATTTAACCTTGTTGTAAAGAGGTCAACCTACGACCTTCATTTAAAAAATTTGGTAGACCTTAAGTCTCCGATGTTATATACCAAGATTCAGTCTCAAAGCTTTCTTAGTTCTAGAGAAGAACATTTTCAGTGTTTTTACCATATATGGGCCTGGCAGCCACTTTGTTCAGTGGCACAGAAACATTTGAACAAATTGTCAATACCTTGTCGGCAGAAAGGCCAATGTGAAATCTGAAAGAAACTGCTTAAGCAGTTTCAGATAAGAAGACATTTAAAAATTACATAATGTGTATAGCGCGGGGGCAAGGGCAGATAGCCCCCAAAATTGTGATTGTAACACAAAAGTTTTATTACTTTAATCATGCATTGTAAGTTTAACCCATTAGTCTTTTAAAACATTTTGAGAAAATGACTTTTTAACAGTTTCCCGATATAAATGTATAGAGACACAATTTTGTCTTTGCCGTAAAAATGTCAAAGATTAACGTACGGTCATTGTTTGAACGGTCGGGAGACCTAGGGTCCTCGATACTATATACCAGGAATAAACCCCAAATCACTGTTGGGTCTGGAGAAGAAGATTTTTATGTGTTTTACCATATATGGGCATGGCGGTTATCTTGATTAATGGACCGCGACCATTTGTACAGATTTTCAATACTCTTTCAACAGAAGCTTCCAGATGAAGTTTGAAGAAAATTGACTCAGGGGTTTCAGAGGAAAATGTTTTCAAAGGTGTGGACGAACGACGACGGACGATCTGTGTATGTGTGTATGTGTGTGTGTGTGTGTGTGTGTTTTATTACTTATAATCAATAGGTTGAAGTAAATAAGCGAACCCAAGATCTGATTCAATCAGATTCACATCAAAGTCTCAACATCAAAAGGAAAGACAGACTAATGCAATTAAGGTGGCAGCCCCTTCCCAAAAAGGTGTCAGCTCTGTTACCCAAAGTTAACTGCATACCTTTAACTCACATAATTGATAAAAGAAATAAAAAAAACATTGGTAAGTGAATCACTACAGAACACACCAGAACATTCAACAAAAAAAACCCGAATGAAAGGACCACCTTGTAAATTACTGGGGGTGGGGGAGGGGGACGGGGTCTTGAGCTATTTGTACAAGATCCAAACCTTCATCCTCAGCTTCCGTTGTGGTAAGTAACATATACTTGTTCAGTCTACGTGGAGGTTTTCTAACTCATCCATAACGTCATCATTGGCAACAAATCTACCTAATGCAGTGCTTGCACTAACTGTGAAAATCAGAAAGTCCCAGAATTTCCTAGCTCCAATATCTGGAAGTCCTGCTGATCAAATGTTTTCACTCACTTTCAGAAATAAGAAAAAATTAAGACCTTTCTATATTACGAAAACACGCCTATTCAAATATATAGAATATTTCACCTCCAAAAACTGAAAATTTTCAGATAAAAAGCTCTGATTTTTTTTAACATTTCTGCTCAAAACATAGATTGTGGGTACTCGTTAGAACCGCCTCGCCGAGGCGGTTCTAACGAGTACCACAATCTATGTTTTTGAGCAGAAATAAGAAAAATAATGTATACCCCTGTAAACCCCAGTTTTACTACATAAAAGTGGGGTTTCAGGGGGTCAATACTATATAGGCATGTTTTCGTGATGCGTATCATTTTGCTCATTAAGGATTCCTTTGAACACAAAACGTTATATAAAGGCAACATTTGGAAACAAATCAAATGCTGTCGTTGTAACGAGGTTTCGCTGTATAATGATGGAGGAGGTCAAAAAGGGAGAGGAAATTAACGCGGTGAAGAATTCCAGTTAAGATGATATTCAAATAGCCAAATATTGTTTCTTTGTATTGATTCCTGGGGAGAGTTATTCGTACTGTATAATAGTTCTAAGGAATGTATTTGGAGTACTGCCCTCAATAGGTTTTGCGATCCGTATTTGCGGATACCTTGCAGGAACAAGCGCGATATGTCTGTCACCAATTTTTCCAACCATTCCTCCATCCTGTAAAAAAGATCAAGGGCAGATCACTCACGTATCAAGAGGTAAGATTTGTCTTTTTTGATAGGAACATGTCATCTCATCAAGCCTTCACATCCCCCTAATGATATATATGTTGAGAGTTAATCATTACCAGTGCAAATCATTTGCACTGTTAATGGTTAGCTCTCAACATATAGTTTAACGCCTATCATCTCAGCATCCTTTCCGGATCCAGTGCTATCAAAAAGATTTTTTATTAGATGTTATGCTCTATCTCCAAACATATCTCCAAACTTAAATTCGGACAGTACGTTCAAACGAGGACCGATAACTCAAAACTGGAAAGTTGTGATTCATATTCGCGATTCCTCTTGCTGATGAAATAAATCCACCTGTTAAGTTCCATGACTGTATCTTATACGGTTCAGCAACTTTGCCTGGACACGAAATCTGACCAAGGGTAGACAACTCAAAAACTAAAAATGTGAGCTTGAATTTTGTTTGTGACACATCGTTGTGATGTGATATGTGCAGCGGTCGTTTCGTGACTGTTTCTCATTAGGTTCAGGAGTTATTGCTTCAATAAAGTTATGACCAAAGGCATAAAAATCAAACTGGAAAAAAGAAGAGTTATGATTCGTATTTGTGACACTTCGTCTGGATAAGATGTGTCATTTCTAAGTTTCATATTTGTATCCGTACAATCCATGGTACCCGGGCATGAGTTTTGACCAAACACCAAAGTTTTAACGATACATTAACTAACGACATTGTTAGTTTTGAACAACTGGGCCCTAGACATTAAGTTTAAGGGAACTACGTCTAAACGGACTAACGAAATCCTACTATTACCAATGACCCCCACTTCCCGCGGCGGGGTGCAGTAATACAGAGGACTAGTTGAGGAGGTATACTTGGTGATAAGTCTGTGATAATGTCTCTTGTTTTTCAGTAAAATACAGTGGACTCCCGTTATCTCGACCTCGCATATCTCGAATAACCATTATCTCGAAGAAAAATCTGACCCTTGTTTTAATATGGAAACTTAACAACAGGTAACAAAATATTGTGGAACAGAGGAGAAATTGCTCCTAAGGAGCAATTTCTCCTCTTTTCCACATTATTTTCAATATATCTCTAATTTAAAGAGTCAAATTACATATTCGTTTGTGAAATGTGGTTGTTTGATTTTTTTTTTCAATTCTGCAAATCTGATATGCAGAGGTACGGATTTCTCGAAATATTTGAGAGAGTACCTTGGACTTCGAGATAACGAGAGTCGACTGTATATGTTGTAGGTACTGATTAGAAGTCACCATTAATAGGATCGCGCCATACCAAAACGTGTGTTCGGGCATATACGGACAGCAAAGGCCAAGATCAGCCTGCGCTTCCGCGAAGCCCGATCAGAGCCTTCGGCGTCCGTTAACAGTATGTTTGGGAACTATAGAATATATCAATGTAAAGCAAATGCACGGATGAGACTTTGTACATGTACATGCGTGAGATGAATAAGAATTTGAAAAGCCCAGGGAGTGCCACAATCACAAACCGCAGCCCTTCCCAGACCCCAAGAGGAAGAGGAAACCGACAAATCCAAACAAGCACAAATCGAACAAACGTACGAAAAGCACTAAGATTAGCTCTCTCTTCCCCAAGCGAGGTAATCGCAATACTAAAAGGACTGAAAAACACAAGAACAAAATGACACACGGAAAGACATACAACAAATCACCTCGTAGAATAAACCACAAAGCAACAAAGAGTAAGACTAACAGCGGGACCACCGCCTTAGAACGGTCAGTAGAGTAAACCGCCGAGTAGACTAGATGATGAGTAGACTCGTCATCAATAGGTAACCTTAACGTTTTATTTGTTATTGTCTGTCCCTCATCTTATTATATTTTGTTTCCTGTTGTTTTCATGTTAAAATAGAGACCAGATTTTCTCTGAGATCAATGGTTATTTGAGATAAGCGAAGTCAATATAACGAGAGTCGACTGTATTTCCACAAGAATACATATGTTTTGTGTACTCATTAGAAGCGCATCTTACAGTTAGAAGTTGAATATTTAAGACACGCATTGAATTCATAACTCTCCTTGGAATTCTATAATGACATGATGACGTATACAAGTGGGTATGGACATCCTGCAGATAATCCTTAACTTACCGGTGTAGGATAGACATAAGACGGCATTGTCGAATGGAAGTCTTTCTCTGCTTGCTTATAATTACCACTCTTCCTAAACCATCTCTCTAACTTTTTGCCTGACGGGTATTCCGTAGCTCCGTTTAAAATGCCTCTTGTAGCTTTCACTCCTCGCCAAACTGCTGAACCTACGAAAAAAAAAAAAAAAAAAAAAAAAACATACTGAAGATTTCGCAGAAAACATTTATTTAACCACGCTCATATGGATTAATAATTAGTACGTTAAATTAATTTGTACAACTATCACAAAATACCTTTAAAATGTTTAGGTAAAATCAGTTTGAAATGTTAATCTCTAAGTTTTACCGTGAGATTTTCGCAGGTGCTTTGCCTTAATTTGTTGTCAGCTTGTTCTGCGGAGGAGTCAATTTACGCGGGTCCCCTATATTTTGTGTCTGATAAAACAAGCCCGGTATAGCTCGAAGAATGTTTACTGACCATGACGTAAAATTGAATTCCAACTTTTCGCACTGAAGGCTTGGGACTCTCCGTGTGACGTAATAGTCGATATCCAATGATCTGTTTATGCATAATGCACATGCCTTTCACGTAGTTCTAGATTAGGCAAATTACTAAGCAAAACATATTATTGCATAAAAAGCAGTATCGCACGTTATTAACAGCCATGCATTAACCGGCGAAAAGCCGTGTATTAACCAGGCAATTCACGCACTGTTCATGCAGGGCTACGCAACTTTCAATATGCTCGTACCGGGGCTACGAATTGCTGCCGTCACGAGATGTGTACTGCCCTGCCCTAGAACCGGCATAGTCCGTTCAAATAGCGTTCGGGCGACATCGGGGAAAGGCGAAACAAAATAGTGCAAGAAATAACGCGAAATGTAGCAAATGTTTTCAGTTTTTATGCAATAATAGCGACCGAACATGGTTTTTCAATGCATTAACATTCGCCAGGTCCCTTGGGAGGTGTTGAAAACCGCGGCCTTCGGGCTCGGTTTTCAACACCCCCCACGGGACCTGGCAAATGTTAATGCATGAAAAACCATGTTTGATCCCTATATTGATATTTTTTCTAATTTCTCCTCAAAAACATATGTTGTGGGCACTTAAAAGAAGCGCCTCCAAGGTTCCTCCAATGAGTACCCCCAACATATGTGTTTTTGTAGATAAGAAAATATTTGTCTTGATGCTCCTTTTATCTAGAGCAAAGTTAGCTGCCAATTTCACCATAAATTAGAAAACTAGAATGCGCAGTCGATGGCGCGCCATCTCAAATCCCCACGCTTGTTGCTAATGTTGCTAATAACATGACTGGCAAACGAACGGACGGACGGACTTGCTCTTGCACACTATAACCGTGAGGGAAGGTCATGAAGCAAGTTTAATTAAGTTCCACCCAGTGGTTTAGGAGGAGATAGCGTGACGGACAGATTGATGGATGACGGACCCACGGAAAAATAATGTCGCTCTCACACATCCTTATCATAAGGGAAAAGTGATGTAGCAAGTTTGGTTGAATTCCGCCCAGTGGTTTAGGAGGAGACAACGTGATAGACAGATGGACGGATGACGGAAGCACGGAAAAATAATGACACTGTGATGAGCGAAAATGATGAAGCAAGTTCGGTTGAATTCCTCCCAGTGGTTTAGAGGGAGATAACGTGATGGACAGATGGATGGATGTCGGACGTACTGAAGTACAGACGCAAAGAAAAAAGAAAACAAATTCTGCTCTCACACACCCTTACCGTGAAGGAAAGTGATGCAGCAAGTTTAGTTGAATTCGGTTAGTGTTTGTGAAGTAGATAGCGTTATGGACAAAGGGACGGACGACGGATGGACGAAAAAATAATGTTGCTGTCGCATGCTCTAACCATAAGGGGAAGTGATGTAGTAAGTTTGGTAGAATTCCGCCTAGTGGTTTAGACGGACGGACGCACAGACGGACGTACAGTCGCACGTACGGACGGATGGAGGCGTTGACAATATCTCCATCGCTTTTTTCAAAAGCGAAGGGATAATGAAAAATATGTTTAGTTATTAATAGAGGATCTTACATTCGTGGTCATTCCATATGAAATTTACGAAACGATCCTTCGGCGAGCTTCATAAATTTCAGATGAAATGACCACGAACGTAAGAATCTGTTTATCCTATGACTTTTAAACTTTTGTAATGGCAGTAGAAGTTAACCGTTTTTCGACAGAAAACATAATTTTGTCATTGACAACGTGATGTCTTTACGCGCGGTAACCAAATGCTATGCAAAGTATGGCCACATCGTTTTTATTTCATAGAGATTAGCCTACGGTTGTTTTGAAATATGGGAAATATTTCCCTAAGGCATTGAAAGTCCGATTAAAACCAAGTGCTTCAGCACGAGGTTTTCATCAAGACGTTTTATGCCCGTGCGAATTATTTCCTGTATTAAAATAACTGTGGACTAAAATTTACATTACATACATACCATAAAAATGACCTTTAGTAATTCTACTTACTTAAATGATGCCATATTTTGTGCCAAACGTACATTACGCGACGTCACCTAATGCTATAACAGGACATCATTTATGCATTGATCATTTCACACCAGAAAATATTTCCGAGTAGGAAAAAACAACTATATTTTCCGTGGAATTCTCGATCATTATCCACAATATATGTAATATATGATGTTATTCATCGAATAATAGCGACGTAAAAAAGTAAAATTTCATATGAAATGACCACGACTGTAAGATTTTATTTATCCATATGACCCTTTTAAACGTTATCGTTTTTATAGTGGAAATACATGTAATTCCAATAGAAATCACAATAGAAATCACAACGTTGTCACGGACGTCGTAATGACGTTACATGTACGTGCCAAAATGTCATGTAACTTGTAGTCATACGATTTTTTATTACTGCATAAAAAACAGTGTCGCACGTTATTAACAGCCGTGCATTAACCGGCGAAAAGCCGTGTATTAACAAGGCAATCGACGCGCTGTTAATGCACGGCTACGCAATATGATCGTACCGGGGCCACAGATTTGCTGCCGTTATGAGATATGTACTGCCCGGCCCTAGAATGAGCATAGTCAGTGGAAATTACGTTCGCGAGACATCTGTGAAAAGGCGAAACAAAATAGTGCCAGAAATAACGCGAAATGTAGCAAATGTTTTCAGTTTTTATGCAATAATAGCGATGAAAAATGGTTTTTCAATGTATTAACATTCGCCAGGTCCCATGGGAGGTGTTGAAACCGCGGCCTTCGGCCTCGGTTTTCAACACCTCCCACGGGACCTGGCGAATGTTAATGCATGAAAAACCATGTATGATCCCTATATTGAAAATTTGCCGCAAACTTCTGCAAACCCGCCTTATAATTTAGACTACTGCATATCTCTTCTTTCACTATATATTAATGGGGAATAGGGAGTACATATTACATAGCCCTGTTTTTGTGTTCCTTGAGATCATTGAGCCCATTCTGGTATGTTGAAAATCGAGTTCCACTTAAATCTGTATATCAGCCTCAAAAATCATGCTTTTATTCGTGGCTAATATATAATTATATTTCAATCGAAAGCCACCTGACTTAGATTTCAATTTATTTTTGACCCCTCTTACAAGAAAAAACAAAAAAACAAAAAACTGTGACTTTGGCATCTTATTTGAGGCTATTTCCTTTTAGTGACCTGGTCAAAATTCAATTACACAGGAGTATGTGTATTCTCTGTGTATTTTAACCTGGTTTACACACTAAAGGGCAGATTGCTAAGCCAAAGTGTGAAAAGTATTTTTGAAATGGATGAGTTATGGTTTACTCTGTTTTTAAGCAACAATGGTGTTAGTTAATTTGAGTAACAATACAGCTTTTAAAGTGGATGCTAGGGGGTAGGGGGGACGGGGGCGCATGCAGCCTTGCAAACTACAATGCTGTCATATAAAGAGTATTAAAGAAACCGAGACTCCGATATTCGTCCTTTTATGTGCTCTTTGTTGCCAAGGGCACCCTATATAGACTTTGTTTACCGTTCCCTTGCTGAACAAACTAAGATACCACGTCCACTTCTAATTTCAAGCCAATCTTACTGATTACTTGATCCGGGTTTTGATAGAAATTCACAAATTTAATGGCAAACAGTGCAGATCCAGATCAGTTGGCTTCTGAAGAAGCCAACTGATCTGGATCTGCACTGTTTGCTAAGACAGGGCATGTCGTGTTCAGCAAGAGAAGGGTAAAGGTAATATGTCAATAGACTTTATTGCATTTTAGAAAAACAATAGTCAAATTTTTTTGTCAGTCTTACCAATAATAGTTGTAACTCTCTTGTTTCTCAACACAGAATAATAATCTGAAAGAAATACAAACAAACTACTTAATTGGATATCATGGTAAGTCAAACATCTTTATACCGACACTCTATACAAGACAGAATCGTTATTAGTAGTTGTGTTCATGGTACCCAAGCCATGATCCAAACTCATAAATCTGTGAACGAATAACAAATCAGAACGTTCAGACCAACAGACATGGACCCCAGAATAAAGGGTGTAATCAGGCGTCCGCGGATAGTAAGCATTACCTGGTAAGCAAGCTTCGCCCACCATGCCCATAGCCCTGAACGAAGGAAATGTAGTTAGAAGCGTATGTCCGGGATTTCGAAAGTCTATTTATGGCTTGTCATTGGCAAACACATCAGAAACAATTCTGGAAACTGCCTAATGGTAGGGATTGACCAGGTCATGATGTTTCCCATAGAACTTCTTTAGTGTTGCTAATAATGGTAATTTGACCGGCACGAAACCTTTAATTAAGAGGTTACAAGTAATCAGAAATTATGCAGGAACATTCTACAGTCGAACTTCGATGGCTTGAACCACTTTGGGACCATGGAAATTTGTTCGAGACAGCGGTAGTTCGAGCTTCGGAAGGTTACTATTAGTGCCACACCAGGAGGCACAATGGAAATAATTGTGGGATATCTTTTTGGTATTTTAAATGTATGTTGTGTGTGCTCATTAGAATCGCCTCATAGAGGCGATTCTAATGAGTACACACAACATACATTTACAAGATATAAGAAGAAAATCTCCCTAAATTATCCGTATATCGTTTTTGGAGGAAATCCTTGCGGACTCAAGAACGTGTTCGACTCGTCAATGGTAAACGAGCCATCGGGGTTCGAGCCACTGAAGTTCTACTGTATTTTGATACTTCAAGAAACATAGTTTTGGACATGTGTTAGAATCACCTCACTGAGATAATAATAATATATCTCCAAAACATATGTTCTACGAGGAAATAAGAATAAAATAAAACCTTCCTTACATGTTACTCTAGTCATAAACGATTGTTTCATCACGAAAACATGCCTATATAATGTTGACCCCCTTAAACCCCACTTTTATATAGTAAACCTGGGGTTTAAAGGGGTATACATTATTTTTCTTATTTCTGCTCAAAAACATAGATTGTGGTACTCGTTAGAACCGCCTCGGCGAGGCGGTTCTAACGAATACCCACAATCTATGTTTTGAGCAGAAATATGAAAAATATCAGAATTTTTATCTGAAAATTTTCATTTTTTGGTGGTAAAATTTTCAGTATATTTGAATAGGCGTGTTTTCGTAATGTACAAAAGCAAACTCATTTTAAAGGCAACTTCTGTTGGAAAAAAATGTTGTCGTTGCAAAGAGTGTTCACTGTTAGTATAGGCCGACCAAACTGACCTCCCCCTTTGCCCTTTTGACTATAATATTTTAAGTACATTGCACATGTATATGCTTACAGATTATACCCGTACAGGTAAACAACTTGCTGTTTCCGGTGGAATAAAGGGTTTATTTATTGCTATACTGAAAATGTACAGCGGACGTATCCTTATGCATATCAAACGTGAAGGTCAAAGCTTCATGTCAATGTGTTCGATCTATACTTGTTGTGTTCCACGGTGTTCAATCGCAGTGTTTTTATTTCACTGTGAAGTTTCACAGATTTCCCTATGCGAACTGAAAATATTTTTAGTAATTTGGAGTGGCAAAGGAAATAAGGGTGAGGTTTCGTGGGAATAAAACTGGTTTACGCCCCTATCCCCCACGCACATCCCGCGGTAGTTTTCCAAGGCGTTCCAAGGCGTTTTTTCTGTTGCAGTTCTTCTTTGTTTGTACGTCTGTGCTTACACATGTGACGTTTATGTTGTCATTTGAGCCAGCGCACGACAAAACCTACAATAAGACTGTGTGACCAGCGAAGACTCAGATCAACCTATACATCCACCCAGTACAGCAAGGGTTCTCGTTTATCCCTCTTAGGATAGCTCGGAGGCTGTAAATTGCACATGCGATCAGGGAATACTCTGATTAGACTGCGTGGATGCGCAGGCTGATGTGAGTCTTCGCTGGTCACATAAGTCTTATTGTAGGTTTTGTCGAGCGCTGGTCCATTTGTTTCTCATCCATTACGAAAACACGCCTATTCAAATATACTGAAAATTTTACCACCAAAAAATGAAAATTTTCAGATAAAAATTCTGATATTTTTAATATGTCTGCTCAAAACATAGATTGTGGGTACTCGTTAGAACCGCCTCGACGAGGCGGTTCTAACGAGTACCCACAATCTATGTTTTGAGCAGAAATAAGAAAAATAATGTATACCCCTGTAAACCCCAGTTTAACTATTTAAAAGTGGGGTTTATGATGGTCAAAATTATATAGGCGTGTTTTCGTGATGGTTTATCCCTCTTAGGATAGCTCGGAGGCTGTAAAATGCACATGCGATCAGGGAATACTCTGATTAGACTGCGTGGATGCGCAGGCTGATGTGAGTCTTCGCTGGTCACATAAGTCTTATTGTAGGTTTTGTCGAGCGCTGGTTCATTTGTTTCTCATCCATTACGAAAACACGCCTATTCAAATATACTGAAAATTTTACCACCAAAAAATGAAAATTTTCAGATAAAAATTCTGATATTTTTAATATTTCTGCTCAAAACATAGATTGTGGGTACTCGTTAGAACCGCCTCGACGAGGCGGTTCTAACGAGAACCCATAATCTATGTTTTGAGCAGAAATAAGAAAAATAATGTATACCCCTGTAAACCCCAGTTTAACTATTTAAAAGTGGGGATTATGGTGGTCAAAATTATATAGGCGTGTTTTCGTGATGGTTTATCCCTCTTAGGATAGCTCGGAGGCTGTAAAATGCACATGCGATCAGGGAATACTCTGATTAGACTGCGTGGATGCGCAGGCTGATGTGAGTCTTCGCTGGTCACATAAGTCTTATTGTAGGTTTTGTCGAGCGCTGGTTCATTCGTTTCTCATCCATTACGAAAACACGCCTATTCAAATATACTGAAAATTTTACCACCAAAAAATGAAAATTTTCAGATAAAAATTCTGATATTTTTAATATTTCTGCTCAAAACATAGATTGTGGGTACATAGATTGTGGGTACTCGTTAGAACCGCCTCGGCGAGGCGGTTCTAACGAGTACCCACAATCTATGTTTTTGAGCAGAAATAAGGAAAATAATGTATACCCCTGTCAACCCCAGTTTTACTATATAAATGTGGGGTTTAAGGGGGTCAAAATTATATAGACATGTTTTCGTGATGTCTCTCAATTGATGCCTCGGGAAATCTGTGCTTCATGATCGTGCATTTCCTGGGTATCACCACTTATAATTTCCATATTTGTTCTCCCGTACACCAAATCCCTCGAGTCAAGGGGTCTATACTAAAAGGAAATAATTTGCTCGCAAGGGGTAGGACATTATTTCCTTCAAGACTAGGTCCTTTATCAGAAGGGATTAAGACATCATTTCCTGGGTATCACCACTTATAATTTTCATGTTTGTTCTCCCGCACACCAAGTCCCTCGAGTCAAGGGGTCTACCCTAAAAGGAAATAATTTGCTCGCAAGGGGTAGGACATCATTTCCTTCAAGACTATGTCCTTTATCAGAAGGGTCTAAGACATCATTTCCTGGGTATCACCACTTATAATTTTCATGTTTGTTCTCCCGTACACCAAATCCCTCGAGTCAAGGGGTCTACCCTTAAAGGAAATAATTTGCTCGCAAGGGGTAGGACATCATTTCCTTCAAGACTATGTACTTTATCAGAAGGGTCTAAGACATCATTTCCTGGGTATCACCACTTATAATTTTCATATTTGTTCTCCCGTACACTAAGTCCCTCGGGTCAAGGGATCTACACTAAAAGGAAATAATTTGCTCGCAAGGGGTAGGACATCATTTCCTTCAAGACTATGTCCTTTATCAGAAGGGATTAAGACATCATATCTTCGGTATCTCCACTTATATTTCCTTAGATTATATGACTGTGTGCTTTAATGTGCTCTATTTACACATGACCTTATTCATGACCCCCTTTTGTACCAACATCCATATGGGCTACGTCAAGCAAAAAGTGCCTTTGAACTTTTGCAAAATGTGCGGGTTCACATCATACTGCACACGTGAAAAATCTCATCCGAGCCTTTGCTCTACATTCATACATTCTGTAGTGTCCAATGATTTTGTTAGCGGACAGTGGAGGCCATGATCCGACTGCGCCTATGTCACATGGTGGTCTGGGCGTTCGTTGTCCGTATATGCCCGAAGGCACGTTTTCGCATGGAGTGGCCCATATGTTCGAGACTTTATGAACTGTTTATCCCTTAGCTTTCTGGGTACAGAGTTCAGTAAATAATATTTTAAAGTTTTTTTTCAAGTCACAAAAGTGGTCTCTGTTGTAACAAAGACTGAAAATCTACAAGTGTATTAGTCCCCGCAAAGTAAAATGATTTCTAAACCTGTGCTATCATGTTTGCTGTCATTCACATCTATGCTGGTCTGTGGAAAGATTGGTGTTGTCTGTGTTACGAAAAGTACATATAAAACTGACCATTGAAGCGTCATCTCTGAAAATAAAAATACAGTGAAACTTCAATGTCTCCAATATTGATGGCTCATTTACAGTGTCTTATTCGAACTCGTTTTCTGAATCCCTAGGAAATTGTTCCGATAGCTCAAGTAAATAAATAGGTCAAACATCTTTTGGACTGTGGAAATTTGTTCTAGAAATGGGTAGTTTGAGCCATTGAGGGTTAATCATAGAGTCAGGTATGGAGGCAAATGGGGATAACTGGAGGAATGTCTTTATTTCAAAATATGAATAAAAGTATTGTGAGTGCATTTATTAGAACCGTCTCTATAAGGCGATTTTAATGAATACACACAACATTCATTTTCATGTCAAATTTAGAAAATATCACTTATGGATATCTTAACTAGTTCACCTGAAGCTTTGCTCAAGGTCAGATGCCGCGGCCTTTTGTCCGTCGTCCGTCCGTTTTCCGTCTGTCGTTAACTTTTCACATAATCGACAGCTTCTCCAGAATTGTAAGTTGGTTTAAGCTAAAACTTAGGGAGGCTACATAGAGATTCAGAATTGCTTAAATCATTGCGTTCCAATATCTCGAATCTTACGTCGGATTGAACTGAAACTTGATGTGAAGGATTGAGGGGACATGGAAATTCAGAATTGCTAAAATCGTTACAGTCCGATATTAAAGATGGCCGCTAAAAAAATTCAAACCACATCTGCTCCAGAACGCTAAGTCGAAATGATTCCTAACTTGGCGGGAGGCATTTGGGTGACATACTTGAAGATTCAGAATTTCTAAAATCTTTTTGCTCCGATATCCAAGCTGGCCGCCTTCTTGGAATTCTTCATACCACATCTCCTCCAAAATTGTAAGTCAATTTGAGCTATAATATGATGGGAGGTATTGGAGCGATATAGAGATTCAGACATGTTGAACTTATTCTGTTCCGATATCAAAGATGTCCGTCATGGTGGCTGTCTTGAAAATCTACAATATATCTGCACCGGAACGGTAAATCGGCTTTAATTCCCATTCATATATATTACGTAAGTATGTCAAGGAAATATATCCGCCAAAGGACGTCTTGGGGATAGCGGGGGAAACTTTTTTTTCTAACTTTTATGAAACAAATTCAATTTTGCCTTTTAACCGGAAATACGAAAGCGAATT
Source organism: Anodontia alba (assembly GCA_964016985.1). Classification (NCBI taxonomy): domain Eukaryota; kingdom Metazoa; phylum Mollusca; class Bivalvia; order Lucinida; family Lucinidae; genus Anodontia; species Anodontia alba. The sequence continues at coordinate 40,606,589 of OZ024837.1, read as the reverse complement.
CAAGTCAGATATACCTGACATGCGAACGTACTCTATTCATTTCATCATTATTTCCCACATCGGGCTACCGGAATATGTTATGAAAAATTGATTTTTATTATTTTTGAAGTCTGGTCTTCAACACTTGAATCAATAGACTTGTTTCATATTGTTATTCGCATGCGCCAAACTCTCAAAGTAAGCCTCAAATCGGCGTTATATCGGCGAATTACAATCGAGGGTGCAATCTTCAATACGCTGCATATCAGAATAGAGAATAGAGGTCCTCGGAGATAGAAGTTGAGATACAATTAAATAAAAAAATGTAATTGTCTTCCTTGAAGTTGTCAAAACTGATTTTGTTGCTTCATTAAAGTAGTATTAAAAGTCAAAATACTGCTTAGAGACTTAAAGTAACACACACAAAAGTCTCGTTATTATGCAGGCCGCTTTTATTTATTTCCACGTAAAAACAAAGTTCCTTTCAAATAAATAAATAAATAAATTCAGGACATCAGATTAGAAGCTATTTTTAGCACTAACATATCAACAAAAATCATCAACTGAAATGTTATTTATATTTTATACCCGAAATATCATACTAAGAACTATGGTATGTTCGTCTTATAACGAGAGTTTTTCACCGTTATATTTATAATCATCACGTAATAACTTCTACCTGTATCAGAAAATCGTGTTGCATTTTAATGTTCCGTTTCAGTCGGTCTTTTTCACGGCTTCTTTGTTTTCATTTATTTATTTATTTCCCTATTATTTTATTGTCATTATTAGTTAAATGTACTATTACTCGTTTAATTGTTTGGAGGTTTTCGGACAAACAGTATAAGCTTCGTCTTGGTCATGCATTTTGATTGTGATATTTAAATATGTAGGGGAAGGGTCGTAACTAGTTTGTGAGAATTTGCGGTTCGACTTTATTGCTGTAAAAGGAGCAATAAATAATATTATACTATACTCTATAAGCAGGAAACGAAGATACCGACAGGCTGCGCAGGTGCGAGGCCAATAATAGGAAAAATATAGAACTGAAAATAGAACACATGGCTTACCTCAAAGGCTTCAACATTTAGCTGAACAAGTGGGTTTGTAACTTAAGATCGAAAGCTGATACTAATCTTGGATGGAGAAGTAATCGGATCTTCTTTCATATATTAAGCTCAGTGCACTCTCGTTACAGCGACACCATTTGTTTCCAAAGATCAGGGTTGGTAATCACGTGGCTCTAATGTTGATATACTGCTAAGAAAAATGGGGATGTATAAGTTTTTGTTTCTCAGCAAGCATTTTTCTTCAGTTTTGTCAGTTTTATCTAGCGATACCGAAATTATCCAACTGAAACAATTAGGACCTTTCAGCAATAGAAAATTTAAAAAAAAAATCGATAGAATGTACGGACAAAATCAATGAATACACTACACGGACAATCAAGGCTTCATTGATAACAGACCCTAGTCTTTTGCATGAAAGCAATATTTCTTTGCTTCGGATGTTCTTTGGCCCCGACTCATTATGTTAACACGCTATTACAGAATAACTGGACTTTTATGACTACAACTATATTTTTTTTATTATTCTGCCAATGTGTTCCTTATTTTCCCTGTTTATTGTCCAAACATAATAATTATGGAAACTCTTTAGAACTGCCTTCTGGAGGCGTTTCTAACAAGTACTAACAATGCATGTTTTGAGCTGTAAAATGCGCACTACAATAATACTCAGATGCAGATGTCAAAAAGATGCTGGAATATCTGATCGACAATATTTTTGTGGAGTTCGGCGGACATATATATCAGCAATCAATCGGCATACCGATGAGTACTAACTGTGTACCGTTGCTTGCCGACTTCTTTTCATACTCGTATGAGGCGGAGTTTGTACAAAGTCTCCTCAAAGCAGACAAGAATCACCTTGAACAACAATTCAAGTTCACCTACAGATATATAGATGATGTTTTGTCTCTGAAAAATACAAAATTTGCAGAGTATTTGGAATTCATCCACGTGAACTTGAAATAAAGGAAACAACAGAGACTGCAGACTCCTCCTCAAACTTGGGTTGCTATCTCTACATTGGCAATGGAAAGCTTATAAATTGGCTTTAAGACAAACGGGATGACTTCAATTTTCCTATTGTTAATTTTCCATTCCTGAGCAGTAACATCCCTTCTGCACCAGCATACAGCGTTTACGTTTCACATTTAATCCGTTATGCCAGAGACTGTTCAAAATATCAGGACTTCATGGAGCATGGGAAAGTGCTTACTACAAGGTTATTGAGGCAGGGGTATCAAAAAACCAACCTGGAATAATACTTAAGATGTTCTACGAAAGACATCATGATCTGGACAATCCCTACAATGTGGCTGTTTCCAGAATTGTTTCTGATGTTTTTGCCAGTAGACTAATAACTGATTCACGAATCCGTTCAGTTATTTCAAAAGGACCTAAATATAGATTCCCGGCCCACATTGATTTCAATAAATGTCAGGAAACAATTGCCAGTGCTTTAAATTATTATTGTACGCGTTGGTGTAAACAAGAGCATGCTGAGTCTAATGCTTTAAATAAATGGAAATTAAAGATTTTTAAGATCATTGATGAACGTGTGTTATTTTACTCTGATAACCTTGATCTTCTCCCTCCTAAACCTAAATTATCTTTTCGATATTTGAAACAAGGTATCCAAGAATTTCATAGGAAGTATGTTTTGGCTCTAGCTGATAAAGCTGCTAATAATGTTGTTGTTGTGTGACGACTTTATAATATCAATACTCTAAAACAAGAACTTAGTAGTACCAAAATATATGAACGGATTTCTACTGACGAGAGATCTATTGTCAATACCCATTCTATCGATATTATTGCAAAGTTTGCAGTGAGTATTAAAGAAAAGCAAGACAGACTTTCTACGTTATATTGGTTACCAAAACTTCATAAACGACCTTATAAAGCACGTTTCATTGCTAATTCTAGTTCTTGTACGACTACTGTTTTGTCCAAACTGCTAACTTCATGCCTTACTGCTGTTAAAAACATTGGATTAGATACTATGATACTGTTTACGAAAGGGATGGAATTAACTATTTTTGGTCAATTAAAAATTCTAATGATGTTCTCAATAGATTTAAATATAAAAACTTTCAGGCTTCTAAATTGTCTACATATGATTTTTCTACACTGTATACTACGTTACCTCATCATCTAATAAAAGATAAACTTATTGATTTAATTAACCGAACGTTTATTCGGGAGAATACCCAATATTTGGCTTGCAACGAAGAATGTGCTTTTTTCACTTCTGATGTATATAGTAATCACAATTGATGGTCGTGTCAAAAAGTCTGTGATGCCCTTGTTTATCTTTTGGATAATATTTTTATTAGATTTGGAACTAAACTTTATAGACAAACTATTGGTATTCCGATGGGAACTGATTGTGCTCCTCTTGTTCCAGATTTGTTTCTTTTTTGTTATGAGAGAGATTTCATGATGTCTCTCTCACGTGAAAATCAGGCTGACATTACTGAGGCTTTCAATTCAACTTCAAGATATCTTGACAATTTATTAAATATTGACAATATTTACTTTGATCAAATGGTGGACCGGATATACCCTACAGAACTCCAATTAAATAGAGCAAATTCTTCCGATACCGATGCACCTTTTTTGGATTTGAATCTATGTATATCTAATGGTACAGTTTCCACCAAAATTTATGATAAACGGGACGATTTTGATTTTGATATAGTCAATTTCCCTTTTCTGGATGGCGATGTCCCCCGGCGTACCTCATATGGGGTAAACATATCTCAACTTATAAGATTCGCCAGAGCTTCTTCAAATCTTAATGACTTTAACTACCGTAATAAAGCCCTTACTGCCAAACTTCTTAGGCAGGGCTATCGTTATTTTAAACTTCGCAAGGCGTTTTCGAAATTCTATCGAAGACACAGTGCCTTGTTAGAAAAATATAGCGTCAGTCTGAAAACACTTCTGCAATAAGGTATATCGGAACCCGAATTTTACGGTGACTTAGTGTACAGATTTAGAAAAATTGTAGGTAAATCTAACTTTTCGGAGCAATTCAGAAAACTTATTAACCGTGATAAAAGAATTGGCTATAGCCTGGATATTATGCGGCGGCAAACTGCATGCCTACTTGTCAACCCAATCATTGTTGATAGCTATGCTTCACTCTTTAATTGCACGACGGCGGTTCGGGCCTCAGACTCAATGACGGCCTCTTCGTAAAACTTTAACCAGTGGGTTGGGGCTTGACGATATGTCTTTGGCTTGGCCCGCCGTGGCTCAACTATTGGTTTTCATTTACTCTGGCATACAGTAGAATTAGCCATGAGTACTCGTCTTTCTTTATTATAGTGATTAATTTGATTTTTAAGTTTGCGCTTTGATGCATTGACTGAGTTGGGAGCCTTTATGCGAACCGAATTTTTATGTATTTCTGTATTAAGAGTAGCATCGGGACCCAGGGTGAAGTTAGTTAGCTGTAAAAGTGCTTTAAACACCCCGGTGGTTTGCTCTACCGACCGTTCTAAGGCGATGGTCTTGGTATTAGTCTTACTCTTTGTTGCTTTGTGGTTTATTCTACGAGGCGATTTGTTGTATGTCTTTCCGTGTGTCATTTTGTTCTTGTGTTTTAAGTCCTTTTATTATTGCGATTATCTCGCTTTGGGAAGAGAGAGCTAATCTTAGTGTTTTTCGTACGTTTGTTCGGTTAGTGCTTGTTTAGATTTGTCGGTTTCCTCTTCCTCTTGGGGTCTGGGAAGGGCTGCGGTTTGTTATTGTGGCACTCCCTGGACTTTTTCGTACGTTTGTTCTTACCTTTTTTTCCAAAACCCTGGACATACGCTTCTACATACATTTTCTTCGTTCAGGCCTATGGGCATGGTGGGCGAAGCTTACTTATCAAGTAATGCTTACTATCCGCGGACGCTTGATTACACCCTTTATTCTGGGGCACATGCCTGTTGGTTTAAACATTCTGATTCGTCATTCATGTACGGATTTATGAGTTTGGATTACGGCTTGGGTACCATGACTGCTACTACTTTGTTGTCGTAAAGAAACCCTTAATGAACTGAATGGCATCTAAGAAGTGTTTGTTTTATTTAATCTTATTTCCTCATTGAATATAATGATCTGGGACCAGTTGTTCAAAGCCAACGACGTCGTTAGTTAACGATTCGTTAAAAATTAAATTGAGTGATATGCAAATATGCTGAAATTTTTTGCTGAAAAAAATGTGAGTAGCTTTTGCAGTGCAAAAGCTACTCACATTTTTTCAGCAAAAAATATCAGAATATTGTAAATTGAATCCTCTAAAATAGTTAACGAAATGACCCTTAACGAGCTCGTTAAGCTAACGACGCTTTGAACAACTGGGGTCTGCTTGTAAACCAAACTGATATTTAAATACAGTAAAACTTCAGTGACTCGAACACCAATGGCTCATTTACCGTGGCTGATTCAAACTCGTTTTGAAGTCCTTAAGAAATTCTTTCAATAGCTCAAGAAAACAACTGTTTAGGGACAGTTTAGAGACATTTTCTTATTTTATAATAAAAATGTACGTTGTGTGTACTCATTAGAATCGCATTTCGATACTTTTGAGTACAATCAACATACAATTATTTTACAGAATATCGAAAAGACAACCCTTATTGTCCCCATTGGCATCATGCTATGATCTAACCTCAGTGGCTCGAATTACCTAATATATGTCTTAGACAATCTAACATGAACCCAAAGATGTTATAGCCATTAAATTTCGACTGTGGTAGGGAATTTGGTACATTGTTCTGCTGGTGAAGATGTATAATGTGCACATTCAACGTCCCAAGGCGACACTTTTGTCACAGTTCCTCTTTGTCGTTATAATTTCTTTCTGCTCTCTACAAAGTGCTGTTTTTGTTGTCTTTGCATATACCTATCAGATGTTTTAGAAGGGCTATGATCCGTAATTGCAGCCTTTCCTGTATAATCAAATATCTATTCATGTTTAAGTATAATTTTGCACGGACATTCTGTTGTCAAAATAAAAAAAAGTCAACCTTGCACTTTTTTCACTATAACCATAACATGCTATGTCTACCTTATTTTGGAAATAACACTAGGTACGTCGGGTGTAAAAAAATATAGCTGTGTTTCCACTCATGCTGAAAAAAAAGATCGGTAGTAGGAGAAACCATTTTTTCTTTATTTTTCTATTTTTTCTCCAGAAAAGAACAGGGTCGGGCCTGTAATTTTATGAAAATGCTGGTATTTTGTTAAGGGTCGGTACTTTACTTTTTTTATTTTGCATTTTTACTGAAAACAATTGCAGAGTGGGATGTTTGAAACAGGGTCGGTCGGGTTAGTTGAAACACAGCTATTTTTTACGCCTCATTAATTACATGATCTGTTGGTTTAATGAATTTTATTCTAGTGAAGTATAATTCCCTTTAATATTGCATAGTCGCCTATCGAAGTTCACCCTGCGCATCCGCGTATTTACTGCCCGCCAAAAGACGATTTAGATCCTTGGATACCCATTTATTCCCCTGCAAAGACTCTAATTAGATTGTGTGAACGCTGAGCGCCCATTCAATCTTACAGGAAATGTTGTGCCCGGCTCATATTTATTAAAATGTATGTCTTACTGGCATAAAATTACATGTATAGAAGTGGACGGACATCTGCCAAGTGACAGATGTCAGTGGGAGTATTACGACACGGAACAGGAAAAAAAAGCAGGCTGACAGTATTTTTTATTGTGTAGGGTACATTGTCGTCCCCATAAGTACTTTTTCTTCACACACTAAGTGTTAAGCAATTTTAAATAGGTTAAACTGCTTGTATCCCGCACATTCTGCTTATCCCGCGGCACATTACGCTTAAACCATAAATCACCAAATTCACGGATACACTTTTATTCACCGTAAATGCTTCAATGAGAGGGCAATCAGACAACGGTCAGAATATCAAAGGAACTATTTATTCTACGTATGCTGTACAGTCTATTCAGGGTCATTATTGGGATCATTTCGATAGCCCTTCCAAGGTGGTCCCATGTAGATAGCTCCCTGGTTTGCTACTGACTACGTCCTCTGACAAATCAGACGACGTCAGAAAGCTTGAAGTAACACACCACCGAGAAAATTGATAAATGTGAGCCATAGTGCCAGAAGAGAAATTTTGATTATAGTGAGCCATAAGGCTAACAGAGAATATCAATAATTATAATAAAAAAATAGTAATTGTGATCGGAATTCCAAGTGCATCGCGAAACGGACCCAAATAACTAGATATTAAAAGGTGTCGAGGGGGAGGACATTCACTTCGCATCGACACGATAGAGTTCTCCATTTTCAAACTGGATTATATTGGGCGTTCAATCTATGAATTAACCAGGTCAGATTAGTCAAATTATAGGCCAGTATTGTCTCCGATTGTGCTGTGCTCTGCCGAGGCCGACGTGAAGAGAAATGCAGGTGTATTATTGTTGTATGTCATTGTGGTTATATGTTAAATAGTACACTTTCAAAAAAAAAAAAAAAAAACAAATGTTAAACTTCTTATGTTGTTAGTTGCTCTGTGTAGTAGTACAGTTAGGCATCGTCCAACTCAGAGGTCAATCAAATAGAATGTCATCCTCGGTACGTCTTGGCCGCCCTTGTGCGTAAAATATCTGGTGTCAGACTGATGGGATGATTTCCGTTTGCTTAAGTCCGGTTTGGCACGTTGAATCCTTACTGTATTACTATACTGATATATGATAAGACCAGTGGATAGGAAAATACTAATATAATTTTTAGATCAATCAATTCATAGATCTTTATCTTTCCCAACATGATGAAGTGCAAAATCATAATGAATCGGGAATGCAAATCTGACTTAGAAATAAAAATAAATTTTGTAACAAGTATAGCAAATTTGGTCAGGTTTAGTTGACAGTGTCTCAATGTTTTCCCGGGTAATCAATGAAGTTAAACCCATAGCCATTCCTCAGATCCGACTGCTGCTTGAGTTATTTCATGTAAGATACGTCATATACCACGTCAGTTATTAAAGTCGTTCAGTTGTCAGTTGTAATAGGTTATACTCTATTTACATGTGAAGAATCGAAAGGTCAGAATACATTAATTTATAATGTTTTGGTCAGTGACGTGGTTACCTATTGTAACTTAGATAAGTTTATTTAGGCGTCATACTTGACGTCAACTCCTAACGTAAGTATATTGTATAGATGCTATAATTCGGTTCTTGACTGCCGTCAGTTTCGAACGTCACCGTTATGTTACGTCGCTGATATTTTAAAGCTAGGATGTAACTGATCTTAATGCACATGCGTTTACATTATGATCGGCGTCATAGCTGGACCATTTTCAATTTGAATTATTGTTAAATTTTTGACGTTAGATTTTACGTCACTCATTATGGCAGAGTTAATAAAATGAGGAAAAGAGTTAGATTATGAAGGAATTTAGGGAATAGGTCGGTAATCAGCAGGAAACATATAGGGACAGATGGAGCTGCGTAACGCGAGGCTAATAAGGTTAGGATTGAGACGAAGTTCGAGAATATCAGAGTCGATGATGAGGCCGTGGCCGAGAAGGCGTAAGCCGAAGCCGAAATCGAGAAATTTAAAGTAGAGGCCCACAAGGAATTAGAATCAGAAAATTAACGGCAAGGTCTAGAAAAGGAAAAATTAGAACTAACCCGTCAGGTAGAACTACATAAGGCCGATATGGAGCATGCAAAATCTGAAAATCGTACGGCACATGCGCGCGATCCAAAAGTGCCGTACTTCGATGATAGTAAAGACAAAGTGGACGATTATTTGTCGCAGTTTGCGTAGTACTCAACAGATAACAAATTAGATACGACTTAATGGGCGGCATATTTAAGTGTATTATTAAAGGGGCAAACCTAAGACGTATATGATAGATTCTCAAATGAAGACGCGGCCAATAACGATAAAGTTCAAGAATTTTGATATGGAATAGTATCTAGTTGCTTAGCGAAAGGGCAATGCGAGAATAGGGATTGTTAGAGCACCAGGTCGAACAAAATTGGTCGGGCAATAAGCAGAAATAAAGTGCAGAATTTGTGGGGGAAACCACATTTAACATATAAATGTAGGAACAATCCTGATAGGAAGGTAGCGTAAAGCGCATAGTTAGCGGCAACAATCCTGATAGGAAGGTAGCGTAAAGCGCATAGTTAGCGACGTGGGAGTGTGTGTGTGTGGCGGAGGGGGGAGGGGGGTGTGGTTGGGGGATGTGGAGGGTGGTGACTGCCTCTAGCGCGGAGACTAATAGTAATCAGTTTAAGGAAGATAATTCGTTTAAATAGGGCCGTGGTAAAATCGAGGTCGAGGCTTTAGTAGAGGTAATAACCGCGGTCACGGTAGCGGCGTTAGCAAAAAGTTTGAGAATGCAATCAGGGGAGACTACTAGTTTAACCTTTGCAAAGTAAAGGGATATAAGGAGTCCACTGATGGTAGATAAACCAATTATCATTGTAAGGTAGATAATTCTTTGCATTCAAATGTGAAGGACAAGGAAAAGATTTGCTACTTTTTAAAGTCACGGCTACTAACCGCATCAGATACTGCTGACAGTCGGAAAAAATGAAATCATGAGGGATTCTTATTGTACTGGGTCGTGAGAAGAAACATGTTTTCGCAGGATCAGTGATTGGTAAAGTGTCAACATTGATAGATGAAACTACACATAGACATCTTCTGGAAGTCATTAATGTTGATTGTCCATTTTTTAAGGTTTAAACTGTGGCATTGTGCATTGCTGACACTTTGTATGACATTGCCATTGGTAACATTGATGATTCTAAGTTACCAGATATGTCCCATGTTTTCAGTGGGTGTAATTGCAAGAGCCTAGGCTAAGCAAGATGAAAAAACATATCGAAAACTAGAGGTCCCTAACCAGATCCTGAGAGAGAACAAACAAGCATTACAGGACGCTCAACTGTCCGATCCCAAATAAGAAATTGTAAGACATAAATCCGACTCGGGTTTCGTTACAAAGAGTCGTGGTTTCAACAGACGTGAAAGGGGCCTTTTGTCACGACACAGAACAGAACACAGTGCATGCTGACCCATTTTTTATAGTGTAGGGTACCTTTTCGTCCCAAGAAGTACTTTTTTTTCTACATACAGTAAGTATTATGTTTTTTCAAATAGGTTTTAACTGTTTGTGGCTTGCACTTTCTGCTCATCCCGCAAATTACGCTTAAAGCATAAATCACGAAATACTTGAAGAGAATTTCAGATCGAGGGTTGAGCGCAAGACTGGCGTAAGTCAGATGGTTGTTTTTACCCAAACCTAATCTCTTCACCATGAAGGCGTTATGAAGATTACAACATTTCTTTCTGTTAACAATGAAAATTTAGGTGCCATTGCTCGTATGAGCAATGGCACCTAAATTTGCATTGTTTACAAAGAGGTCCAAGTTGCCCCTAAACAAGGGTTTCAAAAATATGTTTGAGTTACTACAGTCTTGCGCTCAACCCTCGAGATGTCTTTTTGATGTATGTTATTTTCATTATATGTTGTTAATAGTACATGTAAAAGAAAAGTAAATGTAGAAAATAAGTAATCTGATTGGCTGACAATTAGGAATGGGCGTGGCATCTTAATTTAATCAGCATAACAAGGGTTAAGTGTCCCTAAAAAGCCATCCCATGATGCAAGTTGGCCGGTAATTGCAGACTGCATCAACACACCAACTCTTCCTACAGTCCTATACATAACTAGAATCTGAATGAAATCACATTTTAAATTATGGGCCACAATGTGAGAAAACGTACCTTCCCTCTTGTGCGCTCCAAAATGACTCAATTCATTATGCGCATCCGCGCAGTCCGATCAGTATTCTTTGTTCGCATTAAGAAACTTTGCATCCTTGGCTATCCAAAATGATCCCTGTAAAAATTTTGATTCGCGCAGTCTACCCTGAATATTTCCTGGGCGCACATGTCAAAAAGCATTTTTTCTGACATTGAATGTCCTATAGTGTAATCAGCCATTTTATAGACATGCCTTTCCGGTTATTGTACTAAAAATACGCGATTCTCAATTACGAATGTACTGCTTATATTAGTAAACTTAACATTACGAAAACATGCCTATTCAAATATACTGAAAATTTTACCACCAAAAAATGAAAAATTTCAGATAAAAAATTCTGATATTTTTCATGTTTCTGCTCAAAACATAGATTGTGGGGCCTCATCAAGGCGGTTCTCGAGTACCACAATCTATGTTTTGAGCAGAAATATAAACAGAAATAAGAAAAATAATGTATACCCCTGTAAACCCCAGTTTAACTATATAAAAGTGGGGTTTAAGGGCGTCAACATTATATAGGCACGTTTTCGTGATGAAAAAAGAGAAATATTTTGAATATGCCTTAATTTCTTTACACTTTTGCGGTAAAAGTCATAAAATTGCCGAATTATTTTCAAATAGCATTTTAATCTGGTAGCTTTTTAGAAGCCGTGTTTTATTTACGAATAGCGTCATATAGCCTAATGTTGATACGAGTAACACTATACAGTGAACCATCATTACAACGACAGCATTTGTTCCAAAAGACGTTGCCATTGTGAAGAACCTTCATGAGCAGATTTATATGTAAGAAAGGTCTTGTTTTGTTCCAATTTCCTCATAGAACAAATGCTTTGGATATATGTTAGAATCACTCACTGAGGCGATTCTAACAAATATCCAAAACCTATACTTCTTTAAATTATCAAATACAATATTCTTGCATATTTTGTGACTAATTGTTACCTCGAAAGCGAAGGTTTTGTGACGGTCAAATTGGTATTATGACAAATTTTGTCGTTTTATCGAGTGTCGGTATAAAGAGGGTTGTCTGTCTATGGATAGTGTCATTATTCGTTTACTCGTACACGGAAATAGTTGATCGGTTTAGGAATAAGGAGCAAATATACAAAGCTGTAGATGCAATACCATGTTTGAGCTATTCACGGATCTGAATCAAGCTATATGCACCCTTAAGCCAACAGCGAAGTCTCTGATTGGACTGCGGAGATACGCAAGGTGACCAGAGTTTTCGCCTGACGCACTTTTCATGAGGAATATGTTTCATCTTGTCACCCGTGTTGATGAAAAATGACAGCGATCATGAACGAGTTTGTGTAGATCTTTGCTTTTATTTCAAAATATGTAACAACCAGCGTACGAACAAAGAACAACGGCAACAGAGGAACCGCCTTGGATTGGTCGAGAAAAAAAATACTAGGGGACTAAAACTAGTTTTACTTTCGCGAAATCTCACCCGTAATTCTGACTCAGCTGAAAACTATACACATATGTTTGGTCTTTTACCTAATTATTGAGGCATCATAGTGAAACACAAAGAATCACAAACACTGTGATAAATCAAACCAAAGGGCTAAATGGCGATCTGAAGCCAGAACACAGGAATAAAAGTCTAAAAGATTGCCCCACACAACTATGAATAGGTGCACACATTAAGAAAACACGCCTATTCAAATATATATAAAATTTTACCACCAAAAACTGAAAATTTTCTGATTAAAAATTCTGATATTTTGTCATATTTGTGCTCAAAACATAGATTGTGGGTATTTGTTAGAATCGCCTCGATGAGGCGGTTCTAACGAATACCCACAATCTATGTTTTTGAGCAGAAATAAGAAAAATAATGTATACCCCTGTAAGCCCCAGTTTTACCAAATAAAATTATATAGGTATGTTTTCGTCATGAGCTTATCCTACAAGACTACTGTGCACCTAGCGAAGACTTGGATCAGCCTGTGCATCCGCCTGAAGACGCTTTGGATACTTGGCTACCCGCAAAGTACCCTACGAAGACTCTGATCTCATTATGCGAAAGCACAAGCTGATCTGAGTCTTTGCTCGGCGAACTGCAATCTTTGTAGAAATATTCCTCGGCTCAAGTATTTCAAGTATTTTCATATACATGAAAACATGTCTTCTGGGATACATTACGAAAACACGCCTATTCAAATATATTGAAAATTTCACCACCAAACACTGAAAGTTTTCAGATAAAAAATTCCGATATTTTTCATATTTCTGCTCAAAACATAGATTGTGGGTACTCGTTAGAACCGCCTCACCGAGGCGGTTCTAACGAGTACCACAATCTATGTTTTTAAGCAGAAATAAGAAAAATAATGTATACCCTATAAACCCCAGTATTATATAAAAGTGGGGTTTAAGGGGGTCAGAATTATATAGGTATGTTTTCGTGATGGGCGGGCAGAGAAGTCCCAAATCAGCCCGCGCATCTGCGCAGGTCTGATCAGGGCATTTACACTGCGCCAACAACATCATTGGGTACTACAGAATATACGAATTGAAAGTTAAGGCCTAGATAATACTTTGCGCATGCGCAGGAAGATCGGAATGTTCGCAGGCACTTTTGTCGCTTGACACGGCCCATATTGGAAACCGTTGATTTTGAACTTGTGCTAGCCAGCCATCTAATTCTTGTACACGACAATATCGAAAGCAACGTCTGTTCTGAGGTCACTAGCAGGTTGTTGGAGTTCTATCGTGGGCTTTCCTTTCCAGCCTTCTTTTCTCACTACAATTGGCCTACCTCCTACTGTACCGTATGCGTAATCCTATAAAAAAAAGCAATAAAAGAGGTACAGTCGACTTTCGTTATTTCTGCCGATTATCTCAAATAAACGCTTATCATTAAGTGAAAATCTGGTCCCTGTTTTAACATGGAAGTCTAACAACAGGTAATAAAATATTCTTGAAAAAAGAGAAATTGTTCCTAAGGAGCAGTGTCTCCTCTTTTTCACAATATTTTCAAATTAATATCACTCACTTCAGGGGTCAAAGTACACATATTTATTTGTGAAATGTGGATGTTCGATTTATTTTTTCCTCAGTTCTGCAAATCTGATATGTTGAAGTACAGATATCTCGAAGTATTCAAAGAGTCCCTTGCACTTCGAGACAACTAAGAAGCAACTGACACACTTTCAAGAAGTCAACTATGTTAGAAGTGTTTTACACTCTTCTAAAAAAAGGGCCCCGAGTTATAAACCCTTTTTCATGCTCAATCCAACAAAACATGAAATTTCCTCTGCCAATAATTATGAAAATGCCAACAACAATAATTGGCATTTTCATATTTATTAGCAGAGAAATTTTCATGCTCAGCAATGTTTAGCAAGAAAGAACTTGCGTACTCGTCTTTGTTTATTATAGTGATTAATTTGATTTTTATGTTTTCGCTTTGATACATTGACTGAGTTGGGAGCCTTTATGCGAACCGAATTTTTATGTGTTTCTGTATTAAGAGTAGCATCGGGACCCAGGGTGAAGTTAGCTAGCTATAAAAATGCTTTAAACCCCCCCCTCCCCCCGGTGGTTTACTCTACTGAACGTTCTAAGGCAGTGGTCCCGTGTTAGTCTTACTTTGTGTTTTAGTCTACGAGGCGATTTGTTGTATGTCTTTCCATGTGTCATTTTGTTCTTGTGTTTTTCAATCCTTTTAGTATTGCGATTACCTCGTTTGGGGAAGAGAGAGCTAATCTTAGTGCTTTTCGTACGTTTGTTCGATTTGTGCTTGTTTGCATTTGTCGGTTTCCTCTTCCTCTTGGTGTCTGGGAAGGGCTGCGGTTTGTGATTTGTGATTGTGGCACTCCCTGGACTTTTCTCTTATCATGTTTTGCAAGTGTTAATAATTTGCGATTTATTGGCAGGAAACTTTCATGCTCAGGAGAGATGGGGTACAAATAATGATAAAGCAAACGTCACAAATGAAACCACAGACGCACAAAGAATGACTGCAACAGAGGAACCCTCGAGGAAGACCCGCCTTAGATCGGTCAGTAGGAAAACTACAGGGGCCTTAAATAACTTTTACTCGCGCGAAGCCTCACACTTAATTCTGATTTAGAAGGCATTTTTGTTTTCTAAGTTTTTATTGACAATCAGCTTAATTTTCTAATTGTCTGAAAAATAGAAATAGAGAATACATGAAATGCAAAAAAAAAAAAAAAAAAAAAAAAAAAACAAAAAAAAAAAAACAACAAAAAAAAAAAAAAAAAACAGAGAAAAGTCCACAGAGTGCCACAACCACAAAACGCAGCCCATCTCAGACACCAAGAGGAAGAGGAAACAGACAAACCAAACAAGCGAAAATCGAATCTATGTACGAAAAGCACTAAGATAAGCTCTCTCTTCCCCAAGGAAGGTAATCGCAATGCTAAAAGGACTGAAAAACACAAGAACAAAATAACACAAGGTAAGACATAAAACAAATCGCCTCGTAGAATAAACCACAAAGCAACAAAGAGTAAGACTAACACCGGGACCACCGCCTTAGAACGGTCAGTAGAATAAACCACCGGGGGTTAAAAGCACTTTTACAACTAACCAACTTTACCCTGGGTCCCGATGCTACTCTTAATACAGAAACACATAAAAATTCAGTTTGCATAAAGGCTCCCAACTCAGTCCATGCATCAAAGCGAACACATAAAAATCAAATTAATCACAATGAACAAAAACGAGTACTCATGGCTAATTCTACTGTATGCCAGAGTAAATGAAAACCAATAGTTGAATCACGGCGGGCCAAGCCAAAGACATATCGTCAAGCTCCAACCACTGGTTAAAGTTTTACGAAGAGGCCGTCATTGAGTCTGAGGCCCGAACCGCCGTCGTGCAATTAAAGAGTGAAGCATAGCCATCAACAATGATTGGGTTGACTACTATGCATGCAGTCTGCCGCATAATATCCAGACTATAGCTAATTCTTTTATAACGGTTAATAAGTTTTCTGAATTGCTCCGAAAAGTTAGATTTTCCCACATTTTTTCTAAATCTGTACACTTAGTCACCGTGAAATTCTGGTTCCGATATATCTTGTTGACCTTACTTTCTGCGACAAATATAAATAAAACAAAGCTGGAAGGTGGGCGGTAATTCTAGATTGTTCGAATGTTTTGCAACTCATCCTCGGGAACAAACAGGAATAAATTGATGAATGTTTACAGCCCATGACGTAGATAAGGATAACCATGTTTTGCATTGAAATTTCAGTTTTCTCCGTCTGACGTAATGGTCAGTAAACATGCATCAGTTTATATCACAAATACAGACACAGATAAACACGAAAGCAATAAACATTATAGCACATTCTATTGAGCATTACGAAAACACGCCTGTTCAAATATATAAAAATTTTACCTACAAAAACTGAAAATTTTCAGAAAAAAACTCTGACATTTTCATATTTCTGCTCAAAACATAGATTGTGGGTACTCGTTAGAATCGCCTCAGCGAGGCAATTCTAACGAGTACCACAATTTATGTTTTCGAGCAAAAATGAGAAAAAAATGTATACCCTGTAAACCCCAGTTTTACTAATCAAAAGTGGAGATTAATGGGGTCAAACTTATATAGACATGTTTTAGTGATAGATTCTACGAATGTATGCTGCGATGTTTATATGCCAAACCCATCTGTGAAACTGTTATTCTTAGAAAATATGTGAACAGTTTTAAAGCCTTGTCTTATGTTGTGTTTATGAGTGGAAGTTATCTCTTTTGGATAGAAATTGCGAAACAAGATATGTTGTGATGTCAAAATAAAACTTGCTGAAGCGTAAGTAGAGATACATTCTGAAGTAAAGCCGCCAATGGTATGAATGAAGATAGTTTTTAAAGCAGATGAGACAAAATCAGTGATCTGTTTAGCATATTTGTGTTTTTCTTATCATGTGGCCTAAAAGGTTTTAATTTAATCGCTCTGTTTCCTACACCTGCTGTCTTTTGTTATTCAAAAAAATTACTGCCAAAATGAGCTGAAAATGTTGCGCGTGTGGTCATTTTCCATTAAAATCTTGGTCCTATGTGTATTTTGTAAATTTTGTAAATTAGGGACACGTTCAGCCAAGAGTTATGTTAAAAATCTGAAAGCTGCCTTTTGTAGCTTTGCATATATAAGTTTCTATACCTACGTGATGCAATTTTGTTTGAAAAATGCTTTAATGGGAGTATATTATACATTTGTTAACCCTGATCTTACTGAGCCCGGATATGTAATGCCTTTGCAAACAATGCAGATCATCTACACTGTTTGCCATTAAGTATGTAAATTTGGATCAACAACCTTGATCAAATTATCTGATTGTTGGAAAATTAGAAATAGGCGAGGCATCTTATTTTATTCAGTAGGGCAAGGGTTAAGACCTTTTTTATAGCTGATGTTTATACAGCCAGCACAACAGTGCCACACAGTGAGATAATCGGATTCTGAAAGAGACCAGCTATGTTCTGAAGGTACGATTATGCAAACATATATATATCTCGTAATATGAAATAGGTGCAACCTAATGAGCAACCAACCAATTAGTGACTTTCCAAAAATAAAGTAATAAATAAATAAAAATGGACTTTTAAGTTTCAACAATTTGCGGGGTGGTGGTAAGGGTGGATGCGGGTGCATCTTATTTACAAGTATTCCTCAACAGGTTTTTTAAATTCAATAATACAGAAGCATGCATTTTTTTAGTGATTTAAAACTGTATTAAAAGGCGGGAAAATGCATTTTCATCCAAGTACAATGAATAAGTTCCCACTGAGTGACCTCAGTATAAGTTTAGGGGGTGACTACTTCCAGTTCCAGCATAATTTCTCACAACATTCACCAATACTAAACTGAGCCAAAGCATGACAAAATCTATGGCAACCTGTTTGTGGTTTTGTCCATTTAATTTAGATATCTGTATTTTAAATACAGATATACCTGCTAATAAACACAGATATCTTTATTTCATTGTTATTACAAATATCTCTAATTAAAATGCAGCTATATGTAATTGAATTGAGATACCTTTTACTGAAATGCAGATATTTGTACTTGAAAAATACAGATATCTCTATTTTCAATCATAACATAGAAATCTGCATTTGTATTAGAGACATCTGCATTTAAAAATACAGATATCTTCATTTCAATGAGAGATACATCTTGTGTAGCTGAAATTCAGATATCTGCATTTAAAATACAGACATCGCTAATGCCATTACGAAAACACGCCTATTCAAATATATAGAAAATTCTATCTCAAAAAACTTAAAATCTTCAGATAAAAATCTTTAATATTTTTCATATTTCTGCTCAAAATATAGATTGTTGGCACTCGTTAGAACCGCCTCGCGAATACGCACAATCTATGGTTTTAAGCAAAAATAATGTATACCCTGGTATACCCCAGTTTTACTATATGAAACTGGGGTTTAAGTGGATCAAAATTATATAGGCATGTTTTCCTGATGCAAATACAGATACCTGTATTTGAAATGCAGATATCTTTATTTCTAAATTAAATATAGATATCGGCATTTCAAGTACAGATATCTGCATTTCATTACAGATATCATTATTTATGGTTGAAAAAGATATCCTTATTTACTCTTACGCGTATTTTCACATGCACTGTTCCACTGGTTAGAATATGTTGGGAAGCACATATGCAGACCACAAAAAAAAACTAATTAAAGATGCTCAAGATTTCAAACCATTATGTCTTTACAGTCAAATCCATCGCTCCTTTAAGAGGAGCACAAAAAAAGAGAATGTGTAAAATATATTTTAGGAATCTATCATGGGTGTGAGGGGTAGACAGAAAAATTCAGGCTTGCCGAGTGATGCAAGACTATGATCTCGAGGGACGGATATTTCGATCTACCTGTCACGCACGAAAGATTCTTTTTCTTGCATACTTTGTATCATATCTGAAGTCAAATCCCTTTGATTGTTGACATCTTCCATATTTTGATAACATTTCTGTGATGCTTAATGACAGCATTAACTTCAGTGATGTTAACCTTAACGATGGTGTACCTCTTGATTCCTATACAACCAGGGCACATCTAAAGTGTGAGAAATCTCAATTTTTATCTTACCCTGGATAACTTTTCATTTTCCGTATGTTTCTATAATCATGCGATTTTTCAGTACATGTATTTAAGAGAACCAGTTTTTGGACAGTTCTATCACATAAATTCAGGCATTCTAGGCAGGTATACATGATACATTCTGGGTTGCAGAATGAATGTGCACAAGTAATTATTTAGATAATCGAATGTATGGTTCTTTAACCTGCACATGGGTACTTGATTTTCCATGCAGAAGCCAGAGAGGGCCCCAGCAAAGACTGCACAGTTATTATGTCATCCCTGCAAATCACAAAGGAAAGCGTGTTCGGATTCCATTTATTATTGTTGTTTTTTTTCTCTTGCCAATGGCCGAGATTGAACGTACCTCCAGCACTTGAGGCTATTGGACACACCACTGAGCTACCTGCTGTTGTCCGAGTTTAAGGGAAGCTTAGTAAGCTGCAAGGGACTATTAATTATGTTGAAAATAAAAGTTGAAAATAATCAGGTTCTTAAGAGAACTTTGCATTTAAAATTACAATTATCTGTAGTTTCTATAAATAAAGATTTCTGTATTTGAAATACAGATATCTGTATTAGAAATACAGGCATCTCTATTTGAACGGCAGATATATTTTATTTGAATAATAATCATAGATATCCGTATTTCAATTAGAGATAGTTGTATTTCAAATAAAGATATTTGTATTTCAAAAACAGTTACCCGAGTTTCTAAAATGTACTTATATCTTACTTAAATAGAAATATCTGCATTTGAAACGCAGACATCTGTAATTAAAATGCAGATATCTATGATTCAAATTCAGACATGTCCATTAAAGAACCAAAAAGAGATATCTGCATTTCAAATACGTATAAATACTCTGTATTTGAAATACAGATATGTGCATTTAATGTAGGTAGCTGCATTTAAATGCAGATACCTTTATTTAAATGCAGATATCTGCATTTTAAATATAGATATCTGTATTAAATTGGTTTTAACCCAAACGAGCCACCATAAAAAAACAATGAAATGACCTATAAAAAACACTTGTCCAAATGAATTTTAAACTAGTCACCAATTATGGCAATATGTACAAACCAATCTGTCATTCTGCGAATACAGACAGTTCTTAAGTGATAGCATTATGCTGCATTGAAATAAAACTCATCTGTAGATAAGGGAAGCAGTTACTGACAGTTCCTGGATTCACATGCAAGGTTACTGTATCTCATTTATAACAGAAGTAATCTATAAGAGAATAAACTAATTCTTTGTAAATAAGAATTTCAACAGTTAAGAATTAGATAAACTCCAGAATTATTATCATAAAATGCTTCTCTTTTCTACAGATTATTTTAGCAAGAGAAAGTGAACAAATTTTTTTTTTTTCGTTTTTTTATTCCATAAAAGATTATAGGACTAGACTACTGATGGTGCCAAGTATAAGATAATAAGACATGACACATGTATAATTCTTTTGTCAAATGAAAGAACCGTTTATAGAAGGAGTCTTTTCATTGCAGTTAGTGCCTTTTAACACACAGTAATAACTCAGTGATGAAACCTGATACAAATAAAGAAATGAAACTGTTCAATGGTGATTCTTACAAGAATTATCAACAGAACAGTGCTTCCATCCATTGACATTCTATGAAACAAAAAAAAAAAAAAAAAAAAAAAAAAAAAAAAACGAGAACAATAATGGTCTGTAGTGTTCACCTGAGCTTAACAGATTTACATACTTAATTTCGAAGTTTCACAAAACTAGACTGTTCAAGGTTTTTCTATAAATTTTATTTTAAAAAGACACATGACGATTCTAAACAAACAACCCCTAGGCTTATAAATTGAACAATCTTGGTGCGAATCCACTAGAAAACTCAAACTCATCCAAGGTTTTATGACCGTCCTCATTACCTGCCCGTCTGATGAACAAGTTGATAACTAGAAATTTTGTTTAAAAAAAGACACTATGCCTCCCAACCATATGCTTGCCTCTAAAGATAATACAAGGTAAAAATGGCCCAATCTACACAGGGTCATAATTCCTTAAACGTTTTTAAAAGTTATTTAGGTCAACTTCTAATCACTACGAATCTATTCATCAAGTTATGAGGCGCTAGTTTCAATAGTTTTTGAGATCTTTTGCTGGCAAGGGAAAAAGTTTGAGAGATATTTTGCTGGCAAGGAAAAAATGCCCAAAGTTACAAAGGGCCATCACTCATGAAATATTTTTAGAATTTATTCAAAAGAATCAGGTTATCTACTCATCATTATCAATCAATTTAATAAGTTTCATTGCTCTAGCTCCAACAATTTTTTAAATATTCTGCTGACAAGGTAAAAATGTCCAAAATTACAAAGGACCATAACTCATGAAGTAATTCTTTATAATTTTTTTCAAAAGTCAATCAGATCGTCTACTCATCACTACCAGTCTATTCATCAAGTTTCAAAGCTCTAGCTTCAATAGTTTTTGAGATACATGTAGTTTAATGAAGTCTCTATCAGCCAGACCATATTTTTGCCATATTACATCTCTGGGAGTCTGAAAGAGCAGATAACTCATGCAAGTGGTTGAAAACTTGTGGAAGATTTATGTCCAGCTTCATTAATAGCAAGTTTGATATAGATCTGATCATAAAACAAAGTCACTGTTACATGCTGCTTGGACAACATTTTCACCACAATATGTGTATGGGACTTTTTGGTTGCTATAGCATCCAAGGTTTTCATTGGGTTACCATGAAAAGTGAAGCTCCACCAAAGGCATGCTATAGATGAGAAATGATTTAGATCGGCCTGCAGACTGCAGATATAACTGATTAAAGGTACTG
Source organism: Anodontia alba (assembly GCA_964016985.1). NCBI lineage: Eukaryota > Metazoa > Mollusca > Bivalvia > Lucinida > Lucinidae > Anodontia > Anodontia alba. Next base: position 40,584,797 of record OZ024837.1, on the reverse strand, counting down.
ACGGATGACTGGTGGATGAAGAATGGACTACCACCCTATAAGCTCCCCATGAGCCTTCAGTCCAGGTGAGCTAAAAAACAAAAAACAAAAAAAAAAAAAAAAGCTGCAGTTCTACAAAGTTTCATCACTGGACTATCTCGTGTTATATTATTCAGGGCTCAAAATTTTTTCTTGAACTAACTCCTCCTGTTGGGCAAGTGGCCTCAAATTGTTACTTGCCCTTAAGCTGTACTCATCCTTAGTCTTATATTTGGTACTAAAAACAAACCTGTCCATAAAGTCATGGAATTTAGTTCACGTATAGAAGCGGGGTTTACTGTTGCTGTTTTGCTGCGGAATAGTAAACTCTTACAGACACCTTCCAGAATTGAAAGATTAACTTGTCAGCAGATTTTGACATCTTTTTGTGACATTTTGGAGTGACTTTTAGAACTTTGTAATTATGCTAGGTAATCCAAATTTTTCACTATTTACCCTTACTGCGAAAAAACATACCTGTCCTGTTGGGCAAGCCATTTGATTTTTTTTCACTTGCCCTTAAAGAACATATACTCATAAATATGAGCTGACAAGTGCAAATTTCAACACCTAGTTATTACATGTAACAATGACACTTTCTGCAATGAAAAGATTTCATATAAACAGTTCTTTCATTTGACAAAAGAATGTCATAAGTTAGCAGTCTCACTTCAGTGAATATAGCTTTTACAATGGTAGTTCATCTACAATGTCTTTGAAGTAGGTCCATTAATATGTTGAAACCCTGCATCAGAGTTAAGCCAATGGCTTATTGAGCTCTTTCAGAGTGGCCACCCTCAGTCAGAATCAAAATTCCCCGACATTTCACTGACTTTTCCCTGACTCAATTCTATTTTTCCCTGACCAAAATGCTGAAAATTTAATGGGCTTTTTCTCATCTTGCAGAAAATAAATGATTCATTCTATTTTAACACATATATAAATATACTGCCCTAATTGTTCAGTAAAAAAAATAATAAAATATTGTCAAAATTTTGGGCATTCATTTTCTAGAATGAGCATTAATTTGTAGCAATGCGGAGTGAGTGAAAAAAACAACAACAAAAAACAAGATTTTCAGTCACTCAAAATGGATAAAATACCTGCCACAGCCTAACAAGTTTGGGCCAAAATTAGGATTTTCCCTGACTTTCTTAGTATTTAAAATTTCCTTCATCATTTCGCAAAATTCCTTGACTTTTCCCTGACCTTGGAAGAAAAAGTACGATTTCCCTGACCAATGGGCACCCTGTATTTGGACTGAACTCATCAGGTCCGGTCCAGTAGTAGCCAAGTTCATTAACATGCACAAAGACAGTTCTGCTCATTATTTGTAATTCTGTTCATTTTATCAATACAGTAATAATTATACTGCTGTTGGATTAACTCATCCTGGTCCGCATGTAAAATGTCTTTTAGATGTTGGTGCAGAGTGCACAAATCCAATTCCCATATCTAGAGAGGCTGGTTTTATCACTGACTAACAGCTGGTACTGGAAAGCAGGAAAAACACCTCTGGGGCTCCACTTTGAAGATGGAAAACCTGCAATTAAAAAGGAATTGTTTTTCTTATTAGTCTGTTGTTCATATAGGGTGAAACCTTTCAAAGAAGGGGTGTACTGTTAAAGGAAAAAAAATTGCTCCAGTGGGTAAAAGCAATTTCTTTCCTTTAAGAGTAATCCCCCATTGAAAGGGGAGGAAACACTTCAATGGCAGGGTGATGTCTTTTGGATGTATCCATTCACCTATAGGGATAAAACAGCAAAGCTTCAGGTTTTTCACTATTATATGCATAATGTTAAACTATAATACCCCACCATAATAGTGCTACGGGCAGATAACTGTCAAACACTGACAAAATTTGCCCATTAGCAATCCCAAACCAGGGCTCCTTAATATCAATACATGAACCAAGTTTGTTAAATCCCCTGACATTTACATGTTATTGTCAGGAAACGAAAATATGGGCGTGTCTCGGGCAGATAACTCTGTCGAAGTTTGATGAAATTTGCGCATTAGCAATCCCAAACCAGAGCTCTACAATATCAATACACATACCAAGTTTTGTGAAAATCCACTGATGTTTACTCAAGAAATCATCTGGACACTAAATATGGATGGACGGACGGACGTATGACAGACGGATGTTCTAACAGATGGATAGTTATGTGGCTACCATCACTATTTTAGCATACTTATATGGCTAAAAAATGGCCACCTAACAGTAAAAAAGCCACATAAAAGACTGATTTTATGTGGCCGACGGAATAAATCCCATTGAAATACATTGCAATTGTCCATAATTCTTAGCCATCTAACTACCCATTTGTGGGTGAGCAGACAGACACACTGACGTCCAACGTGAAACCATAAAACCCCGCCATTATCGTGTGGCGGGGTCTAAAAAGTGATGCATGGTTCATTTTATAAAATCATAAAGTGAAAAGGGATTTACAAATAAGATATTTCTGCTTACCATTCCTGAACAAAACTGAGCATGTCATCAATGATCTATGTGATGGTCTTTTCTGGCATATCCCCTTTCAATTCCAGTGTCTTGAAGGTCTTCAGTGGCTCGCTGTAGGCCGAATAGAATTCCTGAAAAATATCACCACAAATAAATTAAATGTCACCTTATGTCAGTTGAATCCATTTAACATAATAAACATGGTGGCTTGAAGCTAAATTTTGCTTAACATATTAAGATACTTAAACTATGTTGTTAATTACATGTACAGTTGACTCTCATTATCTCGAATTCCTAGGGACTCCTTGAAATACTTTGAGATATCCGTAGCTCGACATATCAGATTTGCAGAAGTGAGGAAAACATAATTCCAACAACCACATTTAGCAAATTTATATGTAACTGGACTTTTTAGTTTAGAGATATATTGAAAATATTGTAGAAATTGTGGATCAATTTCTCCTCTTTTCAACAATATTTTTTTAACCTGTTGTAAGATTTTCATGTGTAGCCAGGGACAAGATTTTCACTTCGAGATAAGCGGTTATTCGAGATAAGCAAGGTCCAGATAACGATCAACTGTACTGCAATGCTAACGGCGGCAGACCTATACTGACCTCTCACATATGGTACTATTTGCATAAGTTATGTACTATGCAATTACTTTGGTATGTGTTGAGCAATATATTCTAGTATATGCTGTGCACATATTCTGGAATGCTTTGCACATAATTTGTTATAATTTATGTGCTGTGCATAGGGCTGGCTAATCAGAGTTGAAAAGATGATTAACATGATAATCAGTCCTGCCATTGTGATTGAAAATCGATTAGTAATCACTGAAGATTTGGTCATAATTTTACCTGTCGTCTCAGCATGACTCTTACCATATGTTATACTTTACTGCACTTTACCTTGCCTGACAGGCATGAGCAAACAGTGTAGACCCAGATGAAAATGTGGTGTCTCATCAGGGTATACACTGTTTGCCACTCATTCAGCTATTATTAGATACAACATTGTAGAGGCGTAAAGATTCATTAAAATTGTATTGTATCACGATACTTTTTCTCATGATACGAGTATTGTATCGTGGGGCTAGTATCGCAATACCTGACGATACGCCCAAAAGTACAATTTCCAAAGAAAATAGCAGCTTTAACATATTTCAAGACCATTTTTATAACAAATTACAAAGATCTCAACTGTTACTGAAATACACTGATCACTTATATCACAAAATGGGTCATCTTACACAGGCATTTTTACACAATAATGAACCTCTGAGATGGTTTTGAACCTGTTTTCCAAGAATATCAAAACTTTCAACCTCTGACTTATGCATGAAAGTAGTATCGTGATATGTATCGAATTATTAGGCAAGTATCGCTATACATATCGTATCATGAGCTAACTGTATCGTTACAGCCATACAACATTGGGTAGTAAGTTGTACTTGTTCAAATTTTAGTTAAGTATGGTAAGGAGTTGAGGTGTCTGAATACTATGGGTAAATACTGTAATGTAACAGAAACAGAAATCAAATGATATTTCTTTGTCCCAACTTGCTTTTTCACACTTGTAAATACTGTTAAATGTGGCTTTAAATCTTAGCACTCTGGGTAAAATTACAGCAGACATTTTAAAATATTTTTCTTATTTTCCCAGAACACAGGTTAGACAGTTTGCATGTAATGTCAAAACCTGCTTTACGGGAAAAGTAAGAAAAATATTGTTATTGCATTTGGAAAAGAAATTGCAAAACTTCTGCAACAATGCCTCAGGTTCAGCCAATTAAAGAAAAATTTTCCAACTTGCTAAAGTTAGCAAGTGATGGAAATTGCAGCTTGCTTTTTGATCAAATTAACCAGCATTTAGCAAGTTAGCAAGTGCTAAAATTGATCCCTGCTGGCGTATCAGTCAGTAACCTTGAGTATAGTGGTCTGTCACATGGAGAGTATACCGGAATATTGGTCAGCGACAGAGTAAACCCAGACCTTTGGCATATTCTCATAATTCCGTTTACCTTCTTAGAATAATATGAAAACAAATCTTTCTTAAATTTATGCCACATTAAAATTAATAAGAAAAGACTAACATTACAGCTGATTTTGAAGAAAATCAGGTTTCACTTACAATTTTATGCATAAAAAACAAAATTTGTCACAAAATGCTAAATATTTGGAGTATCATTCAGTGAATTAGTCAATGATGTAGGGTATGGAAGGTCTGGAGTTTATGCTAGAGTATCAACATATTTATAAGTATGCCCTGAAACATTATTGTGGAAAGTCATGTTAAGTGATTATTGTTTAAAAAAAAAAAAAAAATCTGTGTGTTAGTTAAAAGTACTTGGTTTGTTTGTGTTGAGGTTTTACGGCCCAGTCAACCCAATGGGGTCATATCAAGCACGGTCAGTTTACCTAACCACACATTTACTGGGCAGGCTTAGTCCTCTAAGCGGTTAACCAGTATTGTGTACATTCTTTTGCCAGAAAAAGTACTTGGATTGAATAAGATCAAGGTCTACTGAGAGAATGTTGAATCTGACAGCTGGAATGCCCCCCAACCACCCTCCCCGCTGCGGGCCCCCGTAGCCTAGTGGATAAGAGAACCGACTTAATCCATTAGGTTTCTCACCGCTGCGGTTCTAGCCTCCCTTGGGTCATATGTGGGAAAGCCAAATTCTGATTATGGATGGTCAGCTTTTTTTTTTCTGCAGGTTCTCCGGTTTTCGCCCACTTTTGATGAACGATCAGCTCGATTTAAGTGAAATATTCTTGAAAGGGTCGTAAAACCCAAACCCCCCTCAAATTACCGTTAAGAACTGTTTGGAAAGCCTATTATTTTCACTCTAGATATGCGATAATACTCAGATATCAGTGGAGCTTTTTCAACTTTCGTTTCAACCGGATGTCACGTTGCGCGGGCGCAAGGTATACGTTCTTCTGGAATACCACCGTAAATACTGACAAAACTATTGTGTGTTTTATTCTTACCTTAAAATCTAGCCTATGCCTGATTTTTATTTGTTTTTAGCATGGAAACGTGATATCTGTTAGGTTTAACAGTTGCTGTCACCGGGTGATTGTAAACAAACGCTGAAAACGGAAGTGACGTATTTAAAAGTTCATATTCACAATTTCCGGTTACACAAAAAAATCAGCCTTAGTATAGCAATTTTTGAATAGAACAGAATACTACCATAAAGCAACCAACTCTCGTTGTTGCCGCTTCGCGGCAACAACTCGTTGGTTGGTTGCTATTACTTTTGAACAGTTAATATAAACTATTTGCAAATATCACTGTTTGGCAAATATTAGAATTATCAGATATACATTCACATCCACTGTGGTTAGAACGTAGCATTATTTGTTACCAGGAAAACTCTTCTCCCTTCCTAGGTCTATGCAGAGGCGAGGAGAACATTAGAAAATAAAAACTATGTATACTCGAAATGATATTTCCGAGCAATGAACACACACACACACACACACACACACACACACACACACAAGATACTGAATTGTCGAAGTTTCCTAGGTCAGACTGGCTTATTACAGCCAATAAGTCTCATCAGTGATCCTCATATAAACATAAAAATCCCGTAATAACCAACAAGTATCTGCTGCTATAGTGCAGTACAAGGGGACGTATTATGGCCGCTACAGGAAAATGATAACAGGTGAAATTAATTTAGAGCAATGAACTGAGAGCAATGAACATACAAATAATAGTGAAAATGTCTGATGTAAAAGTGTTCATTGTGTTGTCGAAGCATTTTACGGCCGCATGCATAACTAACACTAGCTGAAGTGAATATAAATTGATTCTAAATGTAATTACTTTGCATTACGAAAACATGCCTATTCATATATATACTGAAAATTTTACCACCAAAAAAAAAGAAAGTTTTCAGATAAAACAATCTGATATTCTTCGTATTTCTGCTCAAAACATAGACTGTGGGTACTCGTTAGAACCGCCTCGGCGGGGCGGTTCTAACGCGTACCCACAGTCTATGCTTTTGAGCAGAAATAAGAAAATAATGTATACCCCTGTAAACCCCATTTTTACTATATACAAGTGGGGTTTAAGGAGATCAAAATTATATAAGTATGTTTTCGCGATGACACCGCCTTCAAAGTCAGGAGACATAACCACTGCACCCCTACGCTTGTTAAAAAACAAGTTTCATGGAACAGTATTATGCTTGATTGCATATAGGGTATATTTTTGGTGTGCTAGCGCACTCATTATAAACAAGGAACTCTCTGGATCCATAGGATACTGAAGCTTGAAAATATTATTATAATTTAAGATTTAAACAAACTACAACAAAGAATTCCGGCCCAGGATCAATACCGATGCAAGTACTTCAGAAAAAAAGTGTATGGGGAAAAATATGAAATACCACTGGACTGAGTGAGGCTCGAACCCACGCCGGCTACGACGGCAGCGCCTAGCCCTTCAGAGTCAGAAGACATAACCACTGTACCACTACGCTTGTTAAAAATCAAGTTTCATTGAACAGTTTTATGCTTGATTGCTCTGAATGACCCGTCAGATAGGGTATATTTTTGGTGCGCTAGCGCACTCATTATATACAAGGAACTTTCTGGATCCATAGGATACTGAAGCTTGAAAATATTATTATAATTATTATTGATATAATCGTATATATATATATATATATATATATATATATATATATATATATATATATATATATATATATATATATATATATATATATATCGTATGTGAATAATTACCGGCATAACTTGTACGTTCTTCGGAGCAAGTTTGTTGAAGTCTTTCATGGCCTGTGCGTAGTCACCCGACTTTTCATATAGTCGTATACGGTTCGTACAAAGTATATGATTGCAATGCGTGACGCCCTTAAGCAGAGCTTTTGTGGCTTTTAAACCTGCCATGACGGCTGTACCTGAAATTGAAAAAAAAAATATTATTTTTTTTAAATACGGATATCAGTTAAAGTATGCATCAAAATGAAGTATGAGCTAGGGCACATCATTTTCCAAAAAAAAAGCTTGCGTGTGTGCTCAGCGAAGACTCGGATTGGTGCGCAGTCTGATCAGAATCTTCGCAGGGCACTCTGTATGTAGCCAAGAATCCAAAGACTCCTGAGGTCGGCAGCGAAGAATCTGTTAGTTGTACAGATGCTAAGGCTGATTTCAGGCTTCGCTGCGCGCGCATTCAATCTTGTAGAAAATACAAAGCCCTGGTTCATATTGTCTTCCCAGTCTCTTATAGCATTAGTGAAATTTACGTTTTATAGCTAAATTCTGAGACTTTTTTGTCATTTGCAGCATTGTTTGACGTGGGAAAGAATTGGCAGTAATTCAGAGTTAGAGACAGCAGAGAATTTAACCAACTGAAGACTGGGGACCCCTAAACGGGTAACTGGCTAACAGTGCAGTCCCATATCTATCACGTAAAAAATGTCTATATAATTTTGCCCCCCCCCCCCCCCACCCCTCTTAAGCCCCACTTTTATATAGTAAAACTGGGGTTTACAGGGGAAAACATTATTTTTCTCATTTCTGCTCAAAAACATAGATTATGGGTACTCGTTAGAACCGCCTCGTCGAGGCGGTCCTAACGAGTACCCACAATCTATGTTTTGAGCAGAAATATGATGAGTTTTTTATCTGAATTTTTTTAGTTTTTGATGGTGAAATTTTCTATATATTTGAATAGGCATGTTTTCGTAATGGACTCGAGCAGCGATGGCTCGTTTACCGTGGCTGATTCAAACTTATTAACCTCATGAAAAAAAGTGTTCAATTTAACTGCCCCATCATGCCCCATCATGTTTGCGGTTAAAATGATCAGAATGGTCCACGCCATTTTGCATTACCTGCAGCTGCGAGCCCTCGCTTCGATCGACTTCTACCAGAATTACCTGAAAAAAAAAAAGAACATGGCATTTAGCAGTAACCTCGAGCTACGTAAAATCAATCCATTACATTAACAATTCTATGATATGTTTAACTCCATGTGACAACATACTATATAGTGAAAACCAGAGAGTAAGCAGGTTTCTTCCGTATAATGCGGATTTTTGGAGTTTTGCTTTATTTAATTCAGCAATTGTCCTACATTTATATAAAAAGGTTACCGTAAAAGTCTCGTTCCGATATTGCTTGTTGCAGAAGTCCTTTTAAGCTAACTTGTGTTACGAGTTTAGCAGACTGGACTTTACAGGCGCTTTCTGATTACTTTGAAAATCAAATTCCGCTTAATCATGTACTGCAGGGAGGGGCGCATGTATGCAGCCCCGCAAATTAAATTGTTGCATATGAATAGACTTAATAAAACCGTGTATCCGATTTTCATTCTTTCGTTTGTTCCTTGTTCCCAAAGGTAAACATTTAGATTTTTTTATTTTTATGGAAGATTCAAATGAGTACACTCAACTTGTCATTAATTCATAGAATATTGAGTACACTCAACCCATCACCAATTCATAGAAAATTGAGTACACTCAACCCATCATTAATTTATAGAAAATTGAACAGTCAGCCCCTTTATTTATCCTCATTTACATCCTGACCTGGTGCTATGAATAATTCAACGCTATAATTAACTACCATAATTTCAAAACGACAACCCAAATGTACTCCCATTATACAAGTATAGAAGATATCCAAGAATAACCACAATCAAAGCTCATAGCCCACCAATGACACAATTAGGAAGAGCAAATAAACCATGACAGACAGTATACAAACCTTTTATTCTGAAGGGATGCTGTTTATTTGTTTGCACTCTGTGGAACGAGCCTTTACTTGGTGTACTGGTTTCGTCTTTTCTGTTAATCTTTAAAGTCACGCTGCTTACATCTCCCCATCGCTGATTCTATATTTCACAAAATTAAACAAAAAGAAAGCTAGTTTAATGTAAGAATACACATTCCCATTTATTTCAAACGGTAAATTTGTTTGTTTGTGTTGAGGTTTTACGGTCCAGTCAACCGAATGGGGTCATGTCGAGCGCGGTCAGTTTACCTAACCACACGTTTGCTGGGCAGGCTTAGTCCTCTAAGCGGTTAACCAGTATTGTGCACATTCTTTCGCCAGAAACTGACAACTACCCTTCTTGAATCAGCGGAATGGAGAGAATGACCGCAGAAAATATTTCATGATCAATCTCCACGAAAGAATGTTGCCGATCTCGGCAGGGGTTGAACCCACGACCTCCTGGCTTCCAGTCGGACGGCGATCCCACTGAGCCACCGAGGCCACAAACGGTAAATACATAGATGTCGGCATGACACTGAGAAAGCAATCTTCCTACAAAAAAACACCATAAGGAATGCCTAGAACTGGCCTTTCTTGTGATTTGTCTGGTGTAGTTAGAAAAGAAGGCAATGATCAGGAATTGGTGCAACTACAATCGACATCGCTTATCTCAAATAACCGCTTATCTCGAAAGAAAGATCTGGTCCCTGTTTGAAAATGAAAATCTTTTAAGAGGCATCAAAATATTGTGGAAAACAAGAGAAATCTCTCCTAAGGCTGTATGTCAACAGACTTTATAAAACTGAATTTCAATTATCCGTTCTTTGGTGTGTTATTTGTTTCCAAAGACAACCTTTTTAGATCTTTATTGAATCAAGAACTAGCATTTTATCGAAAATTATTTTCTCGACTGGTTGAATTAAAATATCATTCAGTGTATCACCGGTATGCTTGAAAGGGGGCAAAACTTTACCAAATTTAAAATCATTTTCCACTGATGGAAATTTTTACCAAATATTTTTTTTTTCCTTAGGAGGGACCGCAAAAAGTTTTTGATGTTAGCTGACAGCTGTAAAACACGCTCACTTCGCTAAAAGAGTAATTGATATTTTTTATCCTTTGTGATCATTAAGCCTATTCGGGGTTGTTTGAACATTTTTGAAGCCGAAGTGGCCAAATCTAGCTAAACTGACTCAGAAAACTACGACACTTTTAGCTTTTTTTTTAAATTTTGTATGCCTAATCATTGCTCTTAAGATGTGTGTGTGTGTTTGTGTGTTCGTGTGTGTGCGTGTGTGTGCGTGCGTGCGCGCACGCGTGCGTGCGTGTGTGTGTGTGTGTGTGTGTTTCATGCTCTCAATGGGCATCCCTTTTTAGAATTTATGTATCCTCACAACCGCTGATACAATGTGGCGGCTATAAAAAGAAACGTTTCTACGTTCTTTGCCATGGTGCAGAGTATATTTTCTGATCCTTTGTGTTCATTCAGCCCATTGCGTGATTTTTTAAAAATTCATGAGGATCGCTGATGACGCCTTATTGGTCTCAGAGTTCCACTGATGATGCCGTATGGGTCTCAGCGTTCTACCCTGACCCTGCAAAGGAGTTCGGATAACTTCTTGTCTTCAAATGAACACACACAATGTATATTGATATCGGTGACCACTTTATGACGTTATGACACGATACTGTTTCAATTACCAACATAAAAATAAAACAAAATGAGAAAAAAAAAAAAAACAAAAAAAAAAAAACGAAATGACGATATATTACAAGTCACTGAGGGAAACCCAATACTTTCGCGCAAGTAAAACAGATTTAAGTTTCCAAGTACAGAAAACCCTTTTTATACTGACACTCGATACAATGACAAAATTCGTTATAATGACGATATGACTGTCACGAAACAATTAGTAACAAATTACGCAAGCGTAATGTATTTGATATTGTTTTGAATATTTTTTAGAATCGCCTCAGTGAGGCGATTCTAACAAATATCCAAAATATATGTTCCATGAGGAAATAAGAACAAAACAAGATCTTTCTTGCATATCAATCTGCTCATAAAGTATTCTGTACAAGAGCAAATTCATTTTAATTGCACCCTCTTTGGGAACGAATGCTGTCGTTGTAACGAGGGTTCACTTTAGTTCTCCCTCAGCCCGTTCCAAGGCGGTTCCTCTGTTGCAGTTCTTCTTTGTTTAAGCGTCTGTGGTGTTATATGTGTTTCATACAGTCGAGCCTCGTTATCTCGAACTCGGTTATCTCTAATTACCGCTTATCTCGAAGTGAAAATCTGGTCCCTGTTTAAACATGAAACTATGACAATAGGTAACAAAATAATGTGGAAAAGAGAAGAAATTGCTCCTAAGGAGAAATTTCTCCTCTTTTCCACAATATTTTCAGTATATCTCTATTTTCAAGAGTCAAATTACATATTCCTTTGTGAAACGTGGTTGTTTGATTTATCTTTTTTACTCAATTCTGCAAATCTGATATGTCGAGAAACGGATATCGCGAAGTATTTCAGTGAGTCCCTTGGACCTCGAGATAACGAGAGTCGACTGTATATTGGTCTCATTCCTCCTTCTTTTGATGCATTTGGAAAGCTGTATTTCGTGTTTGTGGAGTTTCTCTTATACTTCCGTATACAGGAACTTCAAATTCTAGCTTTCTATATGCATATAGAAAATGTGATGACTCAGTCACGGACTACAAAGGCTGGGATGCGCTATCCATACAGTGGACTCTCGTTATCTCGAAGTCCAAGGGACTGTCTGAAGTACTTCGAGATATCCGTATCTCGACATATCAGATTTGCAGAATTGAGGTAAAAAGATAAATCAAACAACCACATTTCACAAAGGAATATGTAATTTGACTCCTGAAAATAGAGATATATTGAAAATATTGTGGAAAAGAGAAGAAATTGCACCTTAGGAGCAATTTCTTCTCTTTTCCACATTGTTTTGTTACCTGTTGTCATAGTTTCATATTAAAACAGGGATCAGATTTTTACTTCGAGATAAGCGGTAATTCGAAATAACCGAGTTCGAGATAACGAGGCTCGATTGTATATGCCCTAAGGAAGGTACCTTTTCCAATGGTGTAAATCGTATTTTTGTGCCGCGACATGATAAAAGGTATATTCGGTGTACAGATCCAGATCAGCAATAAGTAAAGATCCAGATCAGCAAACAGTAAAGATCCAGATCAGCAAACAGTAAAGATCCAGATCAGAAAATAAAAAAGATCCAGATCAGCAAACATTTATTAGCCAGATCAGCAAACAGTAAAGATCCTGGTCAGCAAATAGTAAAGATCCAAATCAGCAAATAGTAAAGATCCAGATCAGCAAATAGTAAAGATCCAGATCAGCAAATAGTAAAGATACAGATCAGCAAATAGTAAAGCTCCAAATCAGCAAATAGTAAAGATACAGATCAACAAATAGTAAAGATCCAGATCACCAAATATCAGCAATTAGTAAAGATACAGATCAGCAAACAGTAAAGATCCAGATCAGCAAATAATAAAGATCCTGATCAGCAAATAGTAAAGATCCATATCAGCAAATAGTAAAGATCCAGATCAGCAAAAAGTAAAGATCCAGATCAGCAAATAGTAAAGATACAGATCAGCAAATAGTAAAAAGATACAGATCAGCAAACAGTAAAGATCCAGATCAGCAAATAGTAATGGTACAGATCAGCAAACAGTAAAGATCCAGATTAGCAAATAGTAAAGATACAGATCAGCAAACATTAAAGATCCACATTAGCAAATAGTAAGATACAGATCAGCAAATAGTAAAGATACAGATCAGCAAATAGTAAAGATACAGATCAGCAAACAGTAAAGATCCAGATCAGCAAACAATAAAGATCCTGATCAGCAAATAGTTAAGTTCCAAATCAGCAAATAGTAAAGATCCAAATCAGCAAATAGTAAAGATCCAGATCAGCAAACAGTAAAGATCCAGATCAGCAAATAGTAAAGATACAGATCAGCAAACAGTAAAGATCCAGATAAGCAAATAATAAAGATACAGATCAGCAAACAGTAAAGATCCAGATTAGCAAATAGTAAAGATACAGATCAGCAAACTGTAAAGATCCAGATCAGCAAATAGTAAAGATCCAGATCAGCAAACAGTAAAGATCCAGATTAGCAAATAGTAAAGATCCAGATAAGCAAATAGTAAAGATTCAGATCAGCAAATAGTAAAGATCCAAATCAGAAAAATGGTAAAGATCCAAATCAGCAAATAGTAAAGATCCTGAACAGCAAACAGTAAATATCCAGATCAGCAAATAATAAAGATCCAAATGAGCAAATATTAAAGATTCAAATCAGCAAATAGTAAAGATCCAAATCAGCAAATAGTAAAGATCCAGATCAGCAAATGGTAAAGATACAGATCAGCAAATAGTAAAGATTCAAATCAGCAAATAGTAAAGATCCAAATCAGCAAATAGTAAAGATCCAGATCAGCAAATAGTAAAGATCCAGATTAGCAAACAGTAAAGATCCAGATCAGCAAACACTAAAGATCCAGATCAGCAAACAGTAAAGATCCAGATTAGCAAATAATAAAGATCCAGGTCAGCTTGTGGAGATGTGTAATCTGATCAGGATTTTCGCTAATGCATAGTTCGTTACGTTCTACAGTAACAATTGATTATATTAGCGGGCAGCGAAGGCCTAGATCAGTCTGTGCGGATGCGCAGGCTGATCTGGGCCTTTGTTGTCCGCATATGTCCGAAGACACGTTTTTGCATGACGCGGCCAGTTATCAAACCCTGAGAGTCAAATGTTACACCGTCAACGTATTGTTTTCTGTTTTTGCCTTACTCGTGACTTGGTTGGTACATGTATCAATGGAGATGTTAACAGTATCAACAGAAACTAGAGTATTAACCCATTTATGCCTAGTGGTCTCTTCTACCTCTCTCTTCTTGGAGAGATTCAGTTTGCATTTAAGGGCTGTCTTTGTTTGTTTTTTAGTGTTATCGTTATTGACTTAATGCATACAGTGTATTCCCAGATCAGACGCCGAATTGTTCGGCTTCTGATCTTGGTCTACACTGCTTGCTGGTATCCATTTTATGGCGCGATAGGCATAAATAGGTTAACGCTAAAAATTCAGGAGACGGCATTTTGAATTTTTCTTAATTTTCCGAGAAAATAGGCTTTGGCATCTCATGCAAATGATCTTCTAAGGAGACTGATTTTAGTAGTTGTCAAATGCTCTTTTCTGGGATAAATATGGAAACAAAATATCATTAACTCATTAAAGCCAAGCGTCCCATCAAAGGGTTATTGGCAAACGCGGCGTCTGAGCAGAGTCTACACTGTTTGCATTAAATACAGGAATTCCTATTAACATGGTAATGAGATGGTATTAACATAGTAATGATAAAAACTAACAGACACCCTTTATATTGGAAATGGACCGGTCTGAAGAGTGAAGGCAGAAGAGTCCATTCGGCATAAATGGGTTAATTTATCTGTCAAAGAATTTAGACACATTGACCATACTTGTCCTGTAACTTGAAAAAAAAAATTATCACCTATTTCGGGGACTGCATACACATATAGCTTTTACACCAGGGGGATAACGTTTGCGACACCCTGTTTGCTCTCCAGCACACCAAGTCTCTCGTGACAAGGAGTCAACTCTAAAAGGAAAGAATTTTCTCCCGAAGGGTAGGACATTCTTTGCTTAAAGACTAGGCGCTCTTTCAGAAGGGATTAAGAAGTCAGGCAAATAAAAATTCTGCACTGAAAGTGTATCAATACCTTTTAAAGCATGTAAACACTGTTGGATATGTCATTACGAAAACACGCCTATTCAAATATACTATAAATTTTATCACAAAAAAAAATGAAAATTTTCTGATAAAAAATTCCGATATTTTTCATATTTCTGCTCAAAACATAGATTGAGGGTACTCGTTAGAACCGCCTCGGCGAGGCGGTTGTAACGAGTACCCACAATCTATGTTTTTGAGCAGAAATAAGAAAAATAATGTATACCTCTGTAAACCCCAGTTTTACTATATGAATGTGGGGTTCAAGGGGGTCAAAATTATATAGGTTTGTTTTCGTAATATGTTTAACAGTGTGAAGCCTAATCAAATGCCACAAATTGTAGTGTCTGATTTGATTCTGCACTGTTTGCTCGGGCCAGTCTGTCAGACTAATACGTGTAATGTGGGTAAAATACGGTGCATTGTGGTGCAAAGTCAAGAAACAAATACCAGTCTGTCAGTATAATTTGGGTAAAATATGGTGCATTGTGCTGCGCAATCAAGAAACAAATACCAGTCTGTCAGAATAAAGTGGGTAAACGACGGTGCATTGTGCTGCACAATCGAGAAACAAATACTAGTCTGTCCAAATGATTTGGGTAAACAACTGTGCATTTGTGGTGCTCAACCAAGAAACAAATACCAGTCTGTCATAATAATTTGGGTAAAAAACGGTGCATTGTGCTGCGCAATCAAGAAACATATACCAGTCTGGCAGAATAATTTGGGTAAATGACGGTGCATTGTGCTGCACAATCGAGACACAAATACCAATCTGTCAGAATAATTTGGGTAATCTATGGTGCATTGTGGGACTCAATCAAGGAACAAATACCAGTCTATCAGAATAATTAGGGTAAAATATGGCTCATTGTGCTGCGCAATCAAGGAAAAAATACCTGTCTGACAGAATAATTTTTGGGTAAACTATGGTGCATTGTGCTGCACAATTAAGAAACAAATACCTTCACATCTTTGGACGTTAGCTCATATAGGTGGCTTGGATTGACGGAATTAAAGTCTTCTACATGTTGGTTATAACTTCCAGTCACCTTATATTGTCCATAATCCGTGTCACCGGCATTCCTTTTTGTTCCTTTTAGAAGACAACGAAGATCGTGATTTTTCTTTGGAAGTGCATCTGAAATAGTAAAACGAAAATGACCCTTATGTAATTAGCAGACAATGTAGGCGCTGATCAGCCTGTGCATTTGCACAGGCTGATCTGGGCCATAGCTGTCCGCTTACAGAATCAATGGATATTATAATATATGTCGATAAGCAGTGGAAGTAAGTAGACTGCACGGATGCGCATGCGCACTTCAAATTTCGCTGTACGCATATGGCAAAAGGATCTTTTTCACACGATGCGCATCATAATATGTAGCATATATATTGTAATTAGGCTAGGAATTCACTTTAAGGATAATTATTACATTTTCAGGGGAGACAATAAACGTAAAAAGATTGCCTTTAGAAAGAAAGAACACAAATTAGAAAATGGGAGTCTCGGTTTTATTGAGACTCTTCATAAGCAGTATTGAAGTTTGCAACACTGCTTACGCCCTCTAGCGTATACTTGAACAGCTATTAAACCTTACCTAACACTGGGTTCGATTACATTTGGCCAATGGTTATCACATGGGCAATTACCTCAAGGAAATTTTGGCGTTTCTATACTATGTCTTGATTGTAAACAATCGACTCGAAATGTGGACAGACACTTACTGACACAGGTTATATACATTATAAATGCACGTCATACGTCACACACTTGATATTAATTCATTATGGGCATTGTACGTAACCTATCGGAATGGAAATATGAGTGTTTTGTGAAGCAAGATATTCATTTACACATGAACCAAAGTTATGTAGGTCAAACTTTTAACTTCACTTCCCACTTAGAGCTTAGAAAATTTGTCTTAACAATTAACCCTTTAACTGTCTGCCATAACAGCAGCAAAGTACAACTTAGTGATTTATTCCAGAAAATATACTTGACATTTGTTCTAACACAGCGCGCCTACATTTGTATATAGGCAATGAAGAAAACCAGTGATTTATTCTGCAACATATCACTGGGCGGAAGCGCGCGACGCTATCTGGCGCCGTTCCGGCATCATTTTGCCACTTTGCTGTCGCCAGTCTTCGTTTCCACAACGTCAGACGGTCTGATGTCGTTTTTCTCGAGTCAACCACGTAAGAAATGCATTAAAACATCACCGTTTCAGTCAAAACTGTTGGCGGGATTTCTGTATGCGATAGCGGAAAGTTGGAAGAATCTGAAGGATACAATTACTGTTTTGTCGTTTTCTATGTGTTAGAATCGAATTAGATTAGCTCTTGTGCGTGGTTTGTTGAGTAATAAATCACAGTTTGTCGGCTAGTTGTAAGTAGATAAATCACTAACGCTCCGCGCTGGTGATTTGATCTACTTTACAACTGACCTCCAAACAGTGATTTATTACGTTAGAGTTGATATGTTTCTTAATTTTACACACATTCTACAAAATATATAGATGTTTTTTAAAAAGTACAGTGTAAATACATGTAGCATAAGAATGAAAGACAGTACTTCTCGTGGCTTAAGTCGTAATCTAAAAACGGTTAAGTAATTACAGTCAAACCTCTATGGCTCGAACACCGATGGCTCGTTTACCATGACTAATCCGAACTCGTATTTTAGTCCCTACGAAATTCTTTCCATTATTCGAGAAAACAAATATTTAGGGACATTTTCTTATTTCATCCTGAAATTGTATGTTGTGTGTACTCATTAGAATCGCCTCGATGAGGCGATTCTAATGAATACGCTTAACATATCAACATACCATTATTGAGCCATTTGCTTTCTGACCAGGCGCTATGATTAACTCGCAGTGGCTCGAACAACTCATATCTCGAATATTTTTTATGGTCCCAGTGATGTTCGAGTCATTGAGGTTCGATTGTATAGACGAAATATTGCCAAACTGAATACGATTTGACAGTGTACCAGCTGATGCCAGGACCAAGTTGTTCAAAGCATCGTTAACTTAACGAGCTCGTTTATGGCAAACTCGTTAACTGTTGTAGCTAAGGTATTTTTATATTATTTTTGACAATTTTGCTGCAAAAATGTGAGTAGTAAGCTGCTCACATTTTTTTTTCTGCAAAATATATTCATGGATTTGCCATCTTTTAAAATTGAAATTTTAACGTCAAGTTAGCTTGGTTTGTTTGTATTGAGGTTTTATGGCCCAGTCAATCCAATGGGCTGTCGAGCGCGGTCCGTTTACCTAACCACACTTTTATTGAGCTGTCTTAGTCCTCTAAGCGGTTAACCAGTATTGTGCACATTCTTTCGCCAGAAACTGACAACTGCCATTCTTGAATCAGCGGAATGGAGAGAATGTCCGTAAAAATATTTTATGATCAGTATCTATGAAAGAATGATCCCGACCTAGAGGGGATCGAACCCGCAACCTCCTGATCACCAGACGGAAGCGCATTCAACTGAGCCACCGAGGCCGGCTTCGCCACGTCCGCTAACAACTTCGTTAACATTCGTAAACTGTACACTGTAAAATGGTACATACACCTATACTTTAACTACTGTTTGGCTTTTATTATTAATGTCAATCTACCAGAAAGAAAGGTATATTTGAATATCAACAAAATTAAAACCATATATATAGTCGAACTTCAATACAGTCGACTCTCGTTATCTCGAAGTCCAAGGGACTCTTAGATACTTTGAGATACCCGTACTATCCATATATGATTTGCAAAATTGGGCAAACATTATATCGAACAACCACAATTCACAAATGAATATGTAATTTGACTCTTGAAGTTCTTTTGAAATCTATAGAAAATATTGTTGAAAAGAGGAGACATTTCTCCTCTTTTCCACAATATTTTGTTACCTGTTGTTTGATTTCCATGTTAAAACAGGGACCAGATTTTCACTTCCAAATAAAATTATATCGAACAACCACAATTCACAAATGAATATGTAATTTGACTCTTGAAGTTCTTTTGAAATCTATAGAAAATATTGTTGAAAAGAGGAGACATTTCTCCTCTTTTCCACAATATTTTGTTACCTGTTGTTTGATTTCCATGTTAAAACAGGGACCAGATTTTCACTTCCAAATAAGCGGTTACTCGAGATAAACAAAGTCGATATAACGAGAGTCAACTGTAGTTCGAACATTGTTGGGACAATGAAATTTGTTCAGGACATGGATAATTCCAGTCACTGAGGGTTAGTCATAGCACCAGGTCATGTGGCAAATTGGGATAATTATGTGATGTCCTTTCGAGCTTCTATAAAATGGTATGTCAATGAGGCGATTCTAATAAGTACATGTACACATAACATACATTTCCATAATAAGACAAAACTATTCCCTGTAATATCCGTTAGATAAGTGTTTTATTGAAATTCGGGAGAATTTTCTAAGGACTCAAAACAGAGTTTAAATCAGCCACGGTAAACAAGCCATCGCTGACCCGAGTCAT
The DNA here is from genome assembly GCA_964016985.1 of Anodontia alba. Taxonomy (NCBI): domain Eukaryota; kingdom Metazoa; phylum Mollusca; class Bivalvia; order Lucinida; family Lucinidae; genus Anodontia; species Anodontia alba. The sequence goes on along the minus strand of OZ024837.1, from coordinate 40,565,223 downwards.
TTAATTTTACTGTAGGTTATAAATATTAATGTACACAGGATCAGAACGAAAGCTTCAGAGAGAATTTGATTCTCCTAGTTCTTAAACAATAGCCAGTGAAACGCAGTCTACTTGTAAACAAATTAAGCATTCTCTTATTGACAAAATAACACCCAAATGAATATGATTTGAATGCTGGACAGTAAACCAGTGGTACCTGTATGATGGTACTTGTATCAAAACATTGACTACTGTTTGGCTTATATTATTAATGTCTAACCACTCTTATTGAAAGAAAGAAATATATTCATATTTGGGCCGCGCAAAGCAAAAAAAGATGTCTTCTAGCATGTGCAAAATGCACAGACTCAGATTTCTCCCACGCATGCGCAGTCTCATCCGGTCATTTGCTCGCTATTGATACATTTTATAGTGTCAAATGATCTGTTAGCGGACAGCGAAGACCCTGATCAGACTGCGCAGATACACAGGCTGATCTGGGCCTTCGCTGTGCGCATATACCCGAAGACACGTTTTCGCATGGCGAGGTCCATACATAGCAAAATAAATGGACATGTTAATATACAAAAAGTATACCCGAAGAGTACTGACTCACAGATCTGGTTACAATACCAGAAGATATGAAATATACCCTTAATCAGCAGGGTAACCACATTTTTCTTCACTTTATCCCAGCCAAGGTTTAGAGGAATCAATGTCAGTGACATAATACCCTACTACTACTACTATTCAGATTTTAACGCTACCAGGCAACTGAGTCACACAGAGGCAGCGCCACATATAAAACTTCTGGTACGACCTTATAAATAAACGGCTTCTGACCTGTGACGACACTTCCTGTCTTGGTCTGGTAATGCGTGCTCGATAGCTGAGTTGTAGCTTCTACATCAATGCAAACAACAACCAGAGTCACATACACCACAACAAAATAAACCATCCTATTCAGGCAAATTTGTCCTGGAACTATTCTGAATATATATTATTGCATAAAAAGCAGTGTCTCACATTATTAACAGCCGTGCATTAACCGGCGAAAGGCCGTGTATTAACAAGGCAATTCACGCGCTGTTAATGCACGGCTATGCAAGTTTCAATATGATCGTACCGGGGCCACAGATTTGCTGCCGTTACGAGATGAGTACTGCCCGGCCCTGGAACGAGCATAGTCCGTGAAAATTGCATTCGCGAAACATTGGTGAAAAAAAGACGAAACAAAATAATACAAGAAATAACGCGAAATGTAACAAATGTTTCTTATGCAATAATAGCGATCAAACATGGTTTTTCATTGCATTAACATTCGCCAGGTCCCATGGGAGGTGTTGAAAACCGAGGCCTCCGAACAGCAAAGGTTCAGACGAGCCTGCGCATCCGTGTAATCGCCAGAACCTGTGCTGTTCGCTCACGTAAGCGGTAGGCAATACTTCTAGGGCACTAGATATGTGGAAAGAAAAGAAGACACATAGAATATTTAATTGTAAGGTGACTTATAGTCTTGCACCTTATGGTTTTTGATCCTCCCAACTTTGTGTGTCATTGGGGGAGCTCCCCATCTATTTAAAATTCCTATATCATCTCTACCTGTTACCGTGGGCGTGAATACTGATTTCAGCTGTTATTCAACGAATGTTTTATTGGAGTATTCATTTTCGTCCGCAAATATTGTACTCAATATGATTAAATTCTTATGTCTTAAAAGTTTTGTGTTTTCTTTAGTTTTGCTTATATATTCGCTATTTATAAGCATCGGAATGTATACAGCTAATATGTTTGAAAGAAGAACACCACGAAACCATGTCTATATAATTATGACCCCCTTAAACCCCATTTTTATGTAGTAAAACTGGGGTTTACAGGGGTATGCGTTGTTTTTTCTTATTTCTGCTCAAAACATATATTGTGGTACTCGTTAGAACCGCCTCGCCGAGGCGGTTCTAACGAGTACCCACAATCTATGTTTTGAGCAGATGTATGAAACAATATCAGAGTTTTTTATCTGAAATTTTTCAGTTTTTGGAGGTGAAATTTTCTATATATTTGAATAGGCTCGTTTTCGTAATGATGTAGCGTTATCAGCTTTACCGAGGAATATGTTTGGGCGGTTTTGGGTAGTTATCAGGTAGATAGCACCAGAAAAAAAACGGATTGTCGAAATGCGGTATGTTAAATCTGGTGGCGGTTTGACAACCGCCCCAAAACAGGATGTCCTGATAAATATTATTTTTTTTCTGATTTCTCCACGAAAACATATGTTGTGGGTACTCATTAGAAGCGCTTCTTATGAGTATTACGACACATTACGAAAACACGCCTTTTCAAATATATTGAAAATTTCACCACCAAAAACAGAACGTTTTCTGATACAAATTCTGATATTTTTCACAATTCTGCCCAAAACATTGATTATGGGTACTCGTGAGAACCGCCTCCCCGAAGCGGTTCAAACGAGCACCCACAATCTATGTTTTTGAGCAGAAGTTAGAAAAATATATAATGTATACCCCTGTAAACCCCAGTTTTACTATATAAAAAAGGGGTTTAAGGGGGTCAAAAATTATATGGATATGTTTTCCTGATGGGCATATCAATATCTTACGGCGGAAACAAATAGATTTATTTAGAGTTTATGCATTTCACATACATGTAGGTGCGCTAACATGATGGTAAGCAAACAGCAAAGATACTGAGCAGGTTGCGAGGCTTACTTTGGTCGTCTTGGTTCGCATATCCGCATATATATATATATATATATATATATATATATATATATATATATATATATATATATATATATATATATATATGTGTGTGTGTGTGTGTGTGTGTGTGTGTGTGTGTGTGTGTGTGTGTAAATACTCGTATTGTAAAAATTGTAAAATCGGCAAATTATTATATAATATATATAAATATATAGAAAATTTTGTCACCAAAAAACTGAAAATTTTCAGATGAAAAAATCTATTTTTCATATTTCTGCTCAAAACATAGATTGTGGGTACTAATTAAAACCGCCGCTTCTAACGGGTACCCACAATCTATGTTTTTTTAGCAGAAATAAGAAAAATAGTGTATACCCCTGTAAACCCCAGTTATATTATATGAAAGTGGGGTTTAAGGCGTTCAAAATTATATAGGTATGTTTTCTTGATGCCACAAAAATTAATCGTCTCAAAACAGATAAATTACAGTACCTTTTTACGTACGTTCAACACAAGTACGTCCTCACGAACTTATATTGTTTTAGTACCACGAAGACCTTAACAAAACTGAAATGAATATTAGAAAACTATAGTATACTGAAAGGAAAAAGAAACGCAGGGTAAATTTTATTCCTAAATTTCATTCAAGTTTGAAAAAAATTGTTAAATATTTTACTATGATTACAAAACGGTACATGTATGGAACAAAAGTTCCAAATTTCATTGGTTTGTGATCAACAAGTCTCGAGTTATTGAAGTTCATTAGTAGCTACCCCCCAAATCTTGAAATCAAAATCAAACTGAAAATCAATATCGGGTGTGCCCCCCTCTTGCTGCCGTTGCTGCCCTAATTCTCCTTTGGATAGAGTTAACCAAAGCATTGACAGTTCGCATCGGGATGTTATTCCATTCATCGATCAACGCAGTTGTGCGAGAGTTGCAGGGGGATTTCGGCGCTTCCTAACTCTTCTGTCCAGCTCATCCCACATGTGCTCTATTGGGGTCAAATCTGGACTGTACGGTGGCCATGCTAGTGGTGCGATGTTATTGTTTGCCAGGAAATCCTGACAAACTCGGGCAACATGTGGTCGGGCATTGTCCTGCTGCAGAATCAGATTACGTTGTTGCACAAGCGGGACTGCAACAGGACGCAAGATCTCATCCCTATACCTTACTGCGGTCATATTGCCCGCAACAATAATCAACTGTGATTTTATCCCGTGAGCAATGCCTCCCCAGACCATAACGGAGCCACCCCCAAACCGATCCCGTTCGACAACACAGGCGTCGGCAAAGCGTTCTCAGCGACGTCGGTACACACGACGTCGACCATCTGCGCGGCAGCAACGGCAGCAAGAGGGGGGCACACCCGATATTGATTTTCAGTTTGATTTTGATTTCAAGATTTGGGGGGTAGCTACCAATGAACTTCAATAACTCGAGACTTGTTGATCACAAACCAATGAAATTTGGAACTTTTGTTCCATACATGTACCGTTTTGTAATCATAATAAAATATTAAACAAACTTTTTCAAACTTGAATGAAATTTAGGAATAAAATTTACCCTGCGTTTCTTTTTCCTTTCAGTATATATTAAGTGCGAACCTACATATAGTTTACCTTACCTTTCGATATCACTCCAAAGTCGATTCAATTCACAAGTGTAAAAATGTACTCTAGATCAACGTGACGTTTAAATTCCAAGCCTCCAAATATGTGGGTCAAGTTAGGTAAGAAAATGTGCATGTGACGTGTATCCAGGTTACCATTACGAAAACATGCCTATTCAAATATACTAAAATTTTACCACAAAAAAAAATGAAATATTTCAGATAAAAATTCTGATATTTTTCATATTTCTGCTCAAAACATAGATTTTGGGCATTCGTTAGAACCATCTCGACTCGACGAGGCGGTTCTAACGAGTACCTACAATCTATGTTTTTGAGCAGAAATAAGAAAAATAATGTATACCCCTGTAAACCCCAGTTACTATATAAAAGTGGGGTTTAAAGGGGTCAAAATTATATAGGCATATTTTCGTGATGCTCAGTGTCTTATTTCGAAGTTTGGTCATTTAACCCTTTCATCCTCAAATTTCTGAAGTGGGTTCTTACTGCTTTGAATTTGGACATGTTCATGGTGCAAACGTGGTGTCAGTCAAAAACACAAACCAGAATGGGAAACAGTGTAGGTTTTGATGAGACGGTGTGTTATCTACAAGGCTGAAATGGATAATATGTCGTTCAAGAGAGGCATGTGGCGTTAAATCATCTTACACAGTAACACTAATATCAGTGTTTGTTTTATTCGACACACCTTGATGGGAGGCAACTATGTCAGAATGTTTTGGCTTCCCTCTGATAAGGGGACTTTACTTAAAGGGAAAACATGCTCCCATAGCGTAGATCCATTTTTAAAGGAGGCTAAAATATAAAGAAAAACAGGAATCACAAATTTTAGTTATCTCCGTTGTGAAAAATGGCGGTATTCAACCGTGTTTACTCAGTCTCCTGAAACATATGTATTTCACACAAACACACACACTCACACACACACACACACACATATTTATATATGTGACTCGTCACGCGAAAAGGGACCTTCTGGGAAATTACGTCATTCAACGTAAATGACGTTCGAAAATAATGTTCACGCTAACGTCATTTGCCGATAATTGGATTACGTTGTGTAGGCCACTATGTGATAATTACTTATATAGGGCGAAATAACCTTTCTTTTTTCAAGACAATTAAAATGTTCTGATTGTTCAGTGCTCGTATTCGAGTTTTGTCCCTTGTTTGAGTGACATGCGCGGCGGAATTTTTAAAAATAAACAGTAAAAATGTCGCAGTTGTCTTCCGCATCCGTGAAAGATCTGTTGCCTGAAGAAGACTGGAAACATTCCACATTAAATGCACACTTAATTGCATTTAAACAATTACATAGTTTTCGAAGGACATAAATTTCAATTTTGTAAGTGTTTAACCACATTATTACGTCACAAGCACCCCATTCACTTACCAAATTAAAATTGATACGTGAGCACTACGTCATAATTGAATATCGATTATTATCATATATACAGTTATAAAAGCAGAACCAAGTCATCTTTGGTAGTGTATTGGATACGTATCTCGCCTTCAGACCCCGCGGTCCGGCGTTAAAACTTACCGGAATTATTATTATTATTTTTTTTTTTTTTTTTTTGCATTTCATTGTTTTTTTTTCTTTTTTGTTCACGTTATTTTCTTTTATAATATTTTTAAGAATGTATTGCAAAACTATTAAAAACAGAAGACTGGAAACATTCCACATTAAATACACACTTTATTGCATTTTAACAATTGTGAATCTTTCATAAACTATTTCCAGTAAATAGGGGAAATTATGTTCAAAAGTATTATTAGAATCGGCATTCAGGCAACAAGTGACAAACTAGTACCTAGCGACCATTTCATTTGTCTGTTGATATGTGTGTGTAGTCTGTCTCCGCCCAAACAAGGTACTTAACTCATTACGAAAAACACATGGACCCTTGTGACAGTGCACTCTTTCATTTCTCCAAAACTAGGAGTAAAAAATAGTGTGTTTCTCTAACCCGACCGACCCTGTTTCAAACACCCGAATCTGCTATTTTTTATCAGTAAAAATGCAAAATAAAAAAGTAAAGCACTGACCCTCAACAAAATACCTGTATTTTCATAAAATTACAGGCCCAACCCTGTTCTTTTCTGGAGAAAAAAACAGAAAGAAAATAAAAAAAAAAAGAAGAAAAAATTCTCCTACATACCGACCTTTTTTTTCAGCATGTTAGCGGAAGCATAGCTATTCTTTTACGCCCTATCATTTTTTTTCTGATGATTTTTTTTTTCTTTTTAATACTCCAAACATAGATTGAGGGTGGTCTTTAGAACCGCCTGATTGAGGCGGTTCTAACGAGAACCCACAACCTATGTCTTAGAGCAGAAATAAGGAAAATATTGTATACCCTATGTAAAATATGTCAGCAAAATAACAATTTAATAATGTGAAATATGTCAGTTAAATAACAATTTAATAATGAAATCTGTCAACTGTTCTGAAGCTGAGAAAAGTGCCCAGCTTGTCAAACAAGAGTAGCATTTAGTCCTTGCAATGTCGTGACTATTTCAAGCTGCAATGTGAAAATTCAAGTACATACTGGAATTCTCTGACAGAGGATGAAAAGAAGTCAGATGCTGTGCTAGATGGAGTGTTACACATTTCCTTTGATTATGCCCAAAATATGCTTATCCCCCACAGCCCCCAGCAAGTCGGACCCATATATTTCAAAACTCCTCGGAAATGCCATCTGTTTGGAATTTGCTCCGAATCATTACCCAAGCAAGTTAATTACCTCATTGATGAAGCTGAGCTTACTGGCAAGGGTGCAAATGAGACTGTGAGTTCTTCATCATTATTTCAATTCTGACAACTGTTAAATGCAATGATCTGAATCTCCATGTGATAATTGTCGTGGACAAAATAAGAACAATGCTGTTGTCCTGTATCTTTGTTATAGAACATTGAAGGGTTTAAATTCAAATATTGAGCTGTCGTTTATGTTACCATACCGTAGGAGATTTGGTCCAGACTGGTGTTTCAGCTTGGTTAAATTGAAATACAAACATAGCCATATAAGTTCTGTTTCACAGTTAGCGCGAGTAGTTTTACTATCTACAACCAAGAAGATTAATATACCGCAGCTTATAACTGATCCAAGCTCGGGAAACCCTATTGTGACAGTTAGAAAATGGAAGATATTTCTGGAGAAGTATTTCAAGAAAATTTCAACTTTGACGAAGTATCATCACTTTCGTTAATGACGGCTTCAGAACCTGATGTAAAACCCGGGCTTTGGGGTTTCCAATCAGGCGGGAAAAAACCAGCCTGCTCAGTCTCAGAACCCCTTAAGTGGCAGGAACTGGTTTGACATACAGTCGCCTAAGCAATCATACTATCAGAAAAGCGAACAACAAAGGCGCTGATCAGTCTGCAGATGCGCATGCTGATCAGGTCGCGCCTTTTGTTCTTCGTATATGTTATTTACAGGGTTTCTCGCGACGAGGCTCAAAATCGGTTAACTCCATAGCTGCAGACTATACAACAGTATGCCAGATATCCCAAAGAAATGCCTAATAATGATTTAATGTTAAGAAAATAAATCTATTATTGTTTTGAAATGCCTTTCAGATGTTTTCTTTTATTATTACCTGTTACTTTACTGCATGGTAACAATTTGGTGACGTAACTTATGATGTCGAATTGGTATTCTGTGATGTTATTACGTTTAGGGTACCTATGTTTAAGATAGTGTAAATCTGAAACCCTTAGGAGTATTTTATTTATTTTGGTGTCAATTTGTTTCTAAAATACCAACATATTTGAAATTATTAATAACTCATTTTCGCCAAAAATTCCCAGAAGGTCCCTTTTCGCGTGACGGGTCATATATATATATATATATATATATATATATATATATATATATATATATATATATATATATATATATATATATATATATATATACAAAGTAATGAACTATAGAGAATTATTAACGAAATAAAATGCATATTTCGAAAAAGTTATATTTTCACTAGTGAAAATATAAAACATAATTTCACTCCTCTGAGCAGTGAAAAATATAAGATCTGGAACTACTTTTTTTCTTATTTACATTAATGGTCATTATGCACGAGTGAAAATTTGAATGTTTTCATTACACAAGATGATGAAAATTTTTATGGTTTTCACTGAAAAAAAGTAAATTTTCTTTTTATTTTATTGTTTACACGCCAATGCGCGTTTCTACGTCATAACTAACGTCATCAAACAAAACATGAACGTCATGGCGTCGACGCTCAGTGCTTAACATGTAAAACGCTGGAGAAAACAAAAAACAAAAAGTTTCGGCAAATCAAAATAATTTTGATACCAACGTGTTCCTTACATTCTAACTAATGTTATGCGGTTCTTATATGTTCTTATAGGGACAAAACTGCGTGTGAGACTTCCCCTTGCAAATGCAAGATTTGCATCTCTTCTATCGAAAGTGATGTATATAATAAAAAGAAAATTCAAATGTTTGTCGTGAATATGACTTTTATATATATGAAATAAATATGACTATGAAAAAAAAGTCTAATTTGGGAAGCTGTTTTAGAGCTGATTAAACAAAATCGTAATTTTTTGCAGTCTTTTCTTTTAGAAGGGGTTTAGTGTGCAGTAACGTAAACGGGATCATAAAAGTTGTCTCTCCTTTTAAGTGTAGTCTCATTCGTGTCTTCAGTTCGCCAACATATATTCTATAGCTCTATAGTAGCAAATAGTCTGTAAACGGCGACAAAGTCATTGATCAGACTATGCAAAACCACAGGCTGATATAAGTTTTGTTATGCCAGTGTATGCAATAAGGGTCCTTTTTATGCACGATTTGATCAAACTAAGGCTCACCGATTACATTTTATATCAAAGACACCTACTTTACTAATGTAGGTGACTTTGATATAAAATGTAATCGGTGAGCCTTAGTTTTACACATTTATGCATTTATCTAGGATTGATCTTCAGAGATCACCAATAAATTGTCGGGTCGGACCGTTTATATCCTGTTATTTTAATTTGATATACATCACGAAAACACGCCTATATAATTTTGACCCCCTTAAACCCCACTTTTATATAGTAAAATTGGGGTTTACAGGGGTATACATTATTTTTCTTATTTCTGCTCAAAAACATAGATTGTGGGTACTCGTTAGAACCGCCTCGCCGAGGCGGTTCTGACGAGTACCCACAATCTATGTTTTAAGCAGAAATTTGAAAAATATAAGATTTTTTTTTTTATCTGAAAATTTATATTTTTTGGTGGTAAAATGTTCAGTATATTTGAATAGGCATGTTTTCGTAATGACAAGGCTAGTGACGACCAGTTATAAGCCTAAGCATATTATGGCAGGTCATCACTTAGGGGAGTCAGCGGAGCCGTAAAACGAAATTTCCGACCGTAAAACCGCCGATTTACCTACCCTAATGACAAATTTAAATGCAGTTATCCCCATCCTAATGCATTTATTCATTTTTTCTGTTGAAAAACAAATGCACTATTTGCACAAAGCGGCAAGTCCTGTGAGCTGCGTAAATGTTTAGATAGAATGGTCCCTCCCTCCCAGAAATTACCCTAATACCCCAGACACCTTCAAAAAGAAGATTCAGAACTAACACGCACACACCCGTGCACGCACATAACCATGAATGCTATTTGTATGAATAGCATCTCAAAGGAACGAAAACAATGTACACACTTACGAAACTAAAAATTGAGTGTCAACTTTTCATGAGAAAGACTAGCTAATTTCTGTTAATTAGGTTACATCAGTGACCCTTATATAGATTTTCAAATCTATAAGTGACAATATCTACCTAGGAAATGCCAAATTACGAAGCACATATTTTCTAAGGCACCTAAAAAAGGAGAGATGAGAAACATTTGATGACAAAACAAATGTATGAAACTACCGACACACAAACAAAGAAAAACTGCAACAGAGGAACCGCCTTTGTGACAGACAAAATGCTTATTTTGACTATGTCAAGGGCCATAGCTCTTACAGCAATTAGTAGTTTATGCAGAAATTATCAAGATATTGAATTTTAGACGTTTTCATTTATTCAAAATATACATCAAATCACATTAAAGATTACTGAGATATGGCTCCGGTCGGACAAAATTGATTATTTTGACTAAGACAAAGACAAAATCTTCTAAGACAATAGGTCCATTCAGGCCAAATTATCAGGATATTGAGAAATCATGGCAATGATCATTAAATCTAATTAACTTCTAAAGGCAATGACTCTTGAGAGCAATGAACGCACTCATAGAAGTGAAAACAGCTAATCAGACTAATTAGTTCCGGTTATTTAGTCCCTATTGGTGGCCCTCAATAATTAGGCAGGCTTAGTCCTCTAAGCGGTTAACCAGTATTGTGCACATTCTTTCGCCAGAAACTGACAACTGCCCTTCTTGAATCAGCGGAAGGGAGAGAATGACCGTAGAAAATATTTCATGATCAATCTCCACGAAATAACTGGGCAGGCTTAGTCCTCTAAGCGGTTAACCAGTATTGTGCACATTCTTTCGCCAGAAACTGACAACTGCCCTTCGTGAATCAGCGGAAGGGAGAGAATGACCGTAGAAAATATTTCATGATCAATCTCCACGAAATAACTGGGCAGGCTTAGTCCTCTAAGCGGTTAACCAGTATTGTGCACATTCTTTCGCCAGAAACTGACAACTGCCCTTCTTGAATCAGCGGAAGGGAGAGAATGACCGTAGAAAATATTTCATGATCAATCTCCACGAAATAACTGGGCAGGCTTAGTCCTCTAAGCGGTTAACCAGTATTGTGCACATTTTTTCGCCAGAAACTGACAACTGCCCTTCTTGAATCAGCGGAAGGGAGAGAATGACCGTAGAAAATATTTCATGATCAATCTCCACGAAATAACTGGGCAGGCTTAGTCCTCTAAGCGGTTAACCAGTATTGTGCACATTCTTTCGCCAGAAACTGACAACTGCCCTTCTTGAATCAGCGGAAGGGAGAGAATGACTGTAGAAAATATTTCATGATCAATCTCCACGAAATAACTGGGCAGGCTTAGTCCTCTAAGCGGTTAACCAGTATTGTGCACATTCTTTCGCCAGAAACTGACAACTGCCCTTCTTGAATCAGCGGAAGGGAGAGAATGACCGTAGAAAATATTTCATGATCAATCTCCACGAAATAACTGGGCAGGCTTAGTCCTCTAAGCGGTTAACCAGTATTGTGCACATTTTTTTCGCCAGAAACTGACAACTGCCCTTCTTGAATCAGCGTAAGGAAGAGAATGGCCGTAAAAATTATTTCATGATCAATCTCCACGAAAGAATGTTGCCGACCTCGGCGGGGGTCGAATCCGCGACCTACTGGTCTCCAGTCGGACGCGCATCCAACTGAGCCACCGAGGCCTAGTAGATTATGAATGCATGTTTTACAATTCTTCTGTTAAGTTTTACTGACTAAGTTAGAGAGTCTCTATCCGAAAAAAAGGTAAGAGAAAAATCCAGGGAGTGCCACAATCACAAAGCGCAGCCCTTCCCAAAGATCAAGAGGAAGAGGAAACCGACAAATCCAAACAAGCACAAATCGAACAAACGTACGAAAAGTATTAAGACCAGCTCTCTCTCCCCCAAGCGAGGTAATCGCAATGCTAAAAGGACTGAAAAAAACAAGAACAAAATGACACAGGGTAAGACATAACCGAGCCAAATAATCATTTTGTATTTTTTTCACAGGAGAATTCATGTGTATGGTATTAGTAGAATCGATTTAAAGCCCCTGTTTTTCACTATTGACCGTTCTAAGGCAGTGGTTCTGATGGTGTTTGTTCTTTGTGTACTATTGAGGCTACTCTCTGCGGGGCTTTCTTCATGTTTTTTTTTTTCTTTGGCTTTTTTCTTCTTTTTTCCTTTCTTTGATTTGATTTGTCGCTTATGTATTATGTCTTGTATCTTGATGTGTTTGCTCTTTCTCTTGGTGTCATTGAAAGGCTATGTTCTGTGATTCTGTCTTTTTCTTGACATCTTCTATACTATTTAAAAAATGTAGTTAAGTGACAAGATAACTTTCTTTTACACTTTTTAGGTTTTTTTTACCGTCCATTTAAGTAATAAATAGGACAGTTTATTAGAGCAGTTGGACGATGTTGGAATGTACCATAAAATAAAAGTCAAAAAGAATTGCCTTTGGAAAGTTTGAAAACGTTGTACAGATAGAAATAAAACGCCAGTCAGCCCTCTTTATACCGAAACTCATTAAAGGGACAATATTTTGTTATAATAATAATTTTACTGGCACAAAACTCTCGCTCAAGAGGTGACAGATACTCAGTAATTATGCAAGAATATTGTATAAAGTACTTTGGGAAGAATATGTTTTGAATGTTTTTCAAAATTGCCTCGAGAGAAAATAAGAGGGAAACAAGCCCTGTGATACATATCATTCTGCTGCGTTTAATGATTTTTTTTTACAAAAGCAAATTCTTTTTAAATTACAGGAAAGTAAAACAATATCTTTGGGAACAAATGCTGTTGTTCTAACGATGGTTCTCAGTACTCCTAAGGAAACAACACCAGACTACCAGATTCAGCATCTTTGCCATTCAGCTTCATTCAGTTAGTACTTTATTAAGAAACAACACATTATGTGTTCAACTCTATATACATGTTCAGTTTGCACTCTGCAAGCTTAGTCATCTTATGAAAATTAGAAAACATCTCTTTGTTTTTACAGGCAATAAAGCTTGGTACGAGATTCAAGCTTGGAGGCAAATTACATCAAATGTCAAGCTTTTTTTTTCTTTTTGCTGTGAAAAAAAGAAAAAGTATTTTAGAATTTTAATACGTTGTCACCTTTTTGGATCGAATATTCACAATTGGGCCTTATTATGTACATTTGTTTCAGTTGTAACGTTGTAAGGTTGTTTCCTACATGATTATTCGCGTGTTTACGAAATCCAGGTAACGGTTATTTATAGTCGCGCTACTCTTGTCGCAAAGATGTGAGAGTGCCGTGTAAAGAGGGTTATCTGCAGAACCGGGACTGGGACATTTGCAAATTGTGGATCCAGATCTGACGCAGCAGAACGCGTCGTCTGATCAGGCTCTGCACTGTTTGCCTAACTTACAGGAAATTAAGGATTGAATGAAACAGTTTTAAATCCCCTTTCATAACCATTTTCCCGAGACAATCGATCCACCAGTGCTGCCAGTACTATGGTTAAATTATGTCACTGAGTATTAGAATAGACTTGTTTACATTTTAAGAAAAGTATATCAAAATATCTTGACTAATAATGATAATCTTCCCAATCACAAGGCTGTCGACAATCGTCGACGACGGGAGGCGAAAATCACAACGAAAAAAGGAATATTGATTTATCTGTATTTTCTTTTTGTTTGTACCTCTACAAGGGTATCGTCGAGCGAAAAGGTATATTCGCCATATATCCGATTTATATTCATCTGAACAAATGTAAGTGAAGATGCCCTGTCTCAAGACAGCCTTTTACACCTTATATAGGCTATCAATAGATCCCCAAGGATATTTGATACAATGTTCTGAATTTTTTTTTTTTTTTTTTTAATTTGTAACACGCTGGTGTTTTATCCAGAAATGGCCCACGTGCGTAGACTTAGTTAGCCATTGCCCCGGGAGCACTTGATCAAAGGACATGGACTGGTATAATGCTGTTTTCCACTGACCGCTTGGGGTGAACTTAAAGATGTCCAGAAATAGCCACAATCACATGGCCTACTGGTGACACCTAGAGGAAGAGGAATCAAACCAATAGACAATACACAAACCTCAAACAAAAGAAAAGCAGAGCAACCAGGGCCCAGTTGTTCAAAGCTAACGATGTCGTTAGTTAACGATTCATTAAAATTTAGATCAAGTGATACGCGTATATGCTGAAATTTTTTGCTGAAAAAATGTGAGTAGCTTTTGCATTGCAAAAGCTACTCACATTTTTTCAGCAAAAAATATCAGAATATTGTGTATTGAATCCGCTAGAACAGTTAACGAAAGGACCCTTAACGAGCTCGTTAAGCTAACGATGCTTTGAACAACCGGGCCCAGCTCTATTTTCCCCCAACAAGGTGATCACAGTGTTAGACAGGATCCAATTAACACAATAACTAGATATGTGCGTTTGTAAAACACTATGCCGCCAATCATATGCTTGCCCCTAAAGGTGTGACCAGCATCCGCTTCTTCAGCAACTCTTATCATATTACGTTGAAATTCTAACTCTTTATCCTTATGTTCTGTTCAGTTGTTTTCATAACGTAATGCCTAAGGTTACGATATGGCTTGCACAAAAAGTGACGGACAGACGAACGGGCGGGCGAATGAATGCAAAGTTATATGCCCTACCAATTTTAGTCGAAATTGGGGGGGTGGGGTGCATAATAAGACAAAGAATAGGACACAATGCGAAAAGAAAAGCACCGCAGCGAGAAGTTACACAATGAACAATCAGAACTAGAATCATCAACACAAAACGGTCACTAGCAAACACTACAGTGTGGGTCGGGGGTTTAATCCATTTTACTGGTACCAAATTTTCACCCTATGTTCAAATTTTGTAAAATACAAAAAAAAAAAGATTGATCGGCTTCTGTACAGGCTCCCTAACTCAAGCAGTGCCACCAACGAAGACTCAGATCAGACTGTGCATCCGCGCAGTCTGATCTGAGTCTTCGCTGATCGAATAATCACAGGAAAAACGTATAAATCGCATTAAATCACTGTGATAGAAAAAGAATAAGGGCTCGTGTCAATCAATTCAGACACTGAACGCCAGAGCTTAAAGGCCCCATAGTCCTCAAAAATAGGCATTTTATTATCCATGAAAGGTTTAACGAATTGATATATGGTATTAAAACAATCACAAGATGTGGCCCCTTACAGCCTGTAAAATTTCAGTTAGTCTCTCGCTCTTGGACTGGATCAAAAATGAAATTATTTTTTATTGTATCTCTGAATTAATGTTGCCAACATTAGTTCAGAAATACGATAAAAAAAAAAAAAAACATTTCATTTCAAGAAAGAGAGACCAGCTGAAATTTTACAAGATGTCAGGTACCACATTTTATTATTGTTTTAATACCATATATCAATTTATCAAACCTTTCTTGGATACAAAAACTGTCTATTTTTGAGGAATACGACGCCTTTAAAGAGGAAAGAATAGCCATCAATCATAATTTGATCAAGAGCTAAGCATACAGCATGTTGCATAATAGCTATCGTTTTTACTACTAGTGGAATTCTTGCTAATTAATGAAGACGTACCACTCGTCAGCCGTTGGCTTCTGTCCAAAAGCTTACACGCTATATAAAACGCATATACGAGTATGTGAGGTAATTTAAGTCTATTAAAATTTAAATTTTCATTAATTTCTCAAGGATTCTGTCATTCCAGTGTGTTCGGCGCTTTGATATTTACCCAGCATTATCAACATTAAGCTTTCTTTTTATATCATAGGCATATTATATTCTAATATAATATTAAGTGTCTTGTCGGTCAACGCATTGTTTAACATGTAGGTAAACAGAAGGAGTTATAAGTTTACGTGTCGGCGTGTATACGTTCCTCAAATAGCACCCTTACATTCTTTACTATTAGACTAATCACACAAATAAGAACTTTGGATGAGGATAAACAAAAGGTATGTGTACATTTAGAGCACTATAGCTATGTACAGTCGACTATCGTTATCTCGAAGTCCAAAGGACCCTCTGAAATACTACGAGATATCCGTACCTCGACATATGAATTTTGCAGAATTGAGGAAAAAATAAATCGAACGACCATATTTAACCAACGAATATGTAATTTGACTCCTAAAATTAGGGATATATATTGTTACGTATTGGTAGGTTTCCATGTTAAAACAGGAAGCAGATTTTTACTTTGAGACAAGCGGTGATGCCAGATAATCGTTGTCGAGATAACGAGAGTCGATTGTAACCCATATAAAGATGCTATTTGACGTTAAAACTACAAACATTTAGACTTTGTAGTAAATAAATTTGCGGAGTTTCCTCAAATCAACCGAATGTGACCATTTTCGGTTTAGTCTCTTTCGGTGGGTTTGCGATAACTTAAACACATGTAGTGCATAACTACGAGACGCTTTTTGCTTGGAGTTTTATTTTAAATAAAAAAATCTTGTTCTGATTTACCATATCTAATCAGAAACCATTTGTCTTTTCTGTTTACCTGCTTTGTTCTCACTCAGATATTTACTCTAAAATTAAATGCTTAGCTAAAAAATAGATCAGGCCTAAGCAATCTCTATAGTAAAGAGTAAAGTGATTTTTTTTTTTTTTTTTTTTTTTTTTTTTTTTTGAGAACAGATTTTGTATTTTGTGCCGAGTTTTAATAAATGATGTTTCATGACAATATTGTGAAAATTTCAAGACATTTTAATAAGTCGAACTTGTTGAAAAACCGCCTGCAATTTACCTACCCTACCGATTTCTGCATAAATTGCAGCCATTTTAACTAGGGAAAAAATGAAAATATTAGATTTTTAAAGTAATGGTTAGAGCAAAACTTTGTGCAGAGGCAGTTACGACAAATGGTTTTGCAATAAATCATGGCAAATAGGCGAATTTAATTTGTGTAAAGCGTCAGGCAAAAAAAAAAAAAAAATAAAAAAAAAAAAAAAAAAAAAATAATAATAATAATAAATAAAATAAAAAAAAAAAGTAAAAAAAAGACTTTCCGAAAGATATTGAAACTTTCCGTACAATAGAATCGAACAGCATTGTTGAGCGTTTTCCAACCGCGTCCTGAACTTTTTTTTCTTTTTCAGAATATCCTGCCTGCCACCTGAAACTTTGGTATGTTTCATTTCATTTGTGTTTTTGTTCCACTGATGACGTTATGCGGTGTCGTAGCAACGCTAACTGAAGAACAGGTACACACTGCTCTAAGCAAGACACAAGACTTTGCTTCAGGTGAGTGGTATGGTGACGGGAATGTTATTAAATGGAAAAGAAGCCAACTGATCTGGATCTGCACTGTTTGTCATTCAGTATATAAATTTTGTATTGACAACTTGGATCAAGTAATCTTGTTGGCTGACAATCAGGGCCCAGTTGTTCAAAGCGTCCTTAGCTTAACGAGCTCGTTAAGGATCATTTCGTTAACTGTTTTAGCGGATTCAATATACAATATTCTGATATTTATTGCTGAAAAAATGTGAGTAGCTTTTGCACTGCAAAAGCTACTCACAATTTTTCAGCAAAAAATTTCAGCATATTTGCGTATCACTCGATGTAAATTTTAACGAATCGTTAACTAACGACGTCGTTAGCTTTGAACAACTGGGCCCAGATGTGAGTATGCCTGCCATCTTGATTTATTCAGCATGACAAGGGTTAATGAGGGTCTATATATTAAAGAAATGAATAAACAACTCTATAGAGGTAGTCTCATTAAATATCAGTTATGACAGAAAACAGCGCGTTGTTCGAACAATATCAACAGAATACAAAAAGAAGTATATAATTATTGTAATATTTACGTAATAAGTTATTATCAACATTTGTAAACCGTCTTCCTAACAGTTTAATATATCGGTACATGATGTGATACCTCTTTTTTCCCCAGAGTATATATTCATACTCATTTGCCTTCACCATTGCTCATCACAACCGTTTTCAACATGTTTGCTAAATTCAATTTAATTTGAATGCCTTTTCTTTTAATTTATACATTTACCCGACCAGTTCAGTGAAACGTTCTTACTGTTGTTTTACTAACTTTCAATGGACTCATTTATTGACCGCTCGTAGTGCAATTTTGTTTTCAGACTTTTAACTGATTCCTAGTTTTGCCTAATTTTATTGAGATTTAATTCAATGTAAATCTGTTTATTCATATTGTTTCGGTTTTATAGCATTGTATTGTGGACTATGTGCTAAATTAGCATGTTAGGCTAAATTTTCTCAGAAAATACAGACACAAATAGAGACTTTATGACATCAAAGAGTCCCATTTCAAAAACAACAATGCCCATTAAAACAGTTTTGATACCTTCAAAATATAAGATTCCCGACAAATGTCACAACCAAAAGCACAGTCCTCCCAAGACAACAAAAGAAGGAAGAAACTACAGACGCACAAACAAGGAATAATTGCAACAGAGGAACGGCCTTGAAACGGTCAGTAGGAAAACTACTGACTAGTAGGAAAACTTTAAACCAAGAGCACTTTTATTTATCGATTTTGATCAGGTTTGCATTAAATTGCACAAGTTTTCAATGCCTTGTATCTCAGATACAATTTTACTACTTTTACTCATCGGTTTAAGAAAACTTGATGCATTTACAGGATTATCTACCATTTTTACAAGGGTGACAATTTTTATAACTCCACGTGAACTTTCTCGCAGATTATGCATCTTCTGATAAAGTTGTCTGCCTGAAAAGGAAAGATTTTCCCTTCTCTGGAGGGATATAATGTGAAATTAAGCAAAGAAGTTGCTTCCTTGCAAAGATGGCGAACAATCTACCAAGTACTCCAAGTCATCTTAATTGATCCTAAAATTACAATATTTTTTGTCATGACATGCACTACTATGACTACTGGACATCGAATCACGCGACTTGAATGTGATGAATTGATTGGTCGGTATAACAGATACAAAGATTCTCAAAGATACGGCCATTAACAGCAACGAACACACTCAAGAACGGAAAACAGTAAAGTGTGAAGATTTCTGGGCCAGACTAACTTGTTTCGGCTTAGTAGGCCTTATCAGTCACTCTCATATAAACTTTCAAACTTCTCGAAATGGGCTCAGTGACAGGAAAAGATAAGAAAATAAACACTATACTATAGTGAAGTACATGGAGACGTTATACGGATATAGTGAAGTACAGAGAGACGATTTTCCAGATAAGGTGTTATTTCATCCGAAAAATGTTAATTACAGTCGGTCGACTCTTGTTATCTCGAATTCCAAGGGACTTACTGAAACACTTTGAGATATCCGTACCTCGACATATCAGAGTTGAGAGAGTGAGGAAAACAATAAATTGAACAACCACATTTAACAAATGAATATGTAATTTGACTCCTGAATATATATATATATATATATATATATATATATGTGTGTGTGTGTGTGTGTGTGTGTGTGTGTGTGTGTGGAAAAGAGGGGAAATTGCTCCTTAGGAAGCAATTTCTCCTCTTTTCCAATATATATATATATATATATATATATATATATATATGTGTGTGTGTGTGTGTGTGTGTGTGTGTGTGTGTGTGTGTGTGTGTGTGTGTGTGTAAAAGAGGAGAAATTGCTCCTTAGGAGCAATTTCTCCTTTTTTTCACATTATTTTGTTACCTGTTGTCATCGTTTCAGGTTAAAACAGGGACCAGATTTTCACTTCGACATAAGCGGTAATTCGAAATAAGCGAATTCGAGATAACGAGGTTCGACTGTATTTTCTTATTACTGTATAAAAACAACTTCTGGGTACTCAACTTCTTATCAAGAGCTACGCTGTACTGACGATAAATAAATTGTAAAAGGAATAACTCTTGAGAGCAATGAGCACACTAAAAAACTGAAAACAGTTAAGATAGCAAAGTTGATTGTAATTTAATATCAAAAATCGAAATAGAACAGTACGATACTCTAAAAAACTTAACAGTGTAACGTTACAATTATGTTACCTTTATGACCTTCAACAACTTGTCAGCTGGCCATGCTGACATTAATACCGCAAATATTAAAATTTTGTATTTTGAATAGTGTGATATTACAGAAACGAAATATAGATACCCCAAACATGTTAGTTACCTAAAAGACAATATCTACATGTACATATATAACTGCTATTATGTAACAAATAGGCGTGAAAAAAATGGTTTCTGTTAAGGGGATCGCATACACATTCAGAAGAGACCGCTCTGTTGATTTTTCCTCTCTTCTGAACAGGGGTCTACTCTAAAAGGATTGAGTTTGCACCCGGTGGGGGCAAACTATTTCTTTTAATATAAAAGATCCTTTTTCAGAAAGGGCATTGGCATAAAGAAAAACAAAGAGGTTTAAAAAAAAAGGTTGCCTTCGGAAGCAAAGAACACATTAGAGATAGAAAATTGGAGTCTCGGTTTTATTGAGACTCTTCGTGAGCAGTAATAAAATTTGCAACACTGCTTACCCATTCCATCACGAAAACATGCCTATATAATTTTGACCCCCATAAACCTCACTTTTATATAGTAAAACGGGTTTACAAGGGTTTACATTATGATTCTTATTTCTGCTCAAAAACATAGATTGTGGGTACTCGTTAGAACCGCCTCGGCGAGGCGGTTCTAACGAGTACCCACAATTTATGTTTTGAGCAGAAATTAAAAAAATATATCAGATTTTTCTTATCTGAAATTTTCGTTTTTTGGTGGTAAAATTTTCAGTATATTTGAATAGGCATGTTTTCGGAATTGCAAATAATGAGCAGAACTCCATTTTCAAAAAATACCACAATGAGCAAAATGATCTCAAAAGAAATGACAATATAAGGATCAAACATGTTTTTTCATGCATTAACATTCGCTAGGCCCCGAGGGACCTGGCGAATGTTAATACATTGAATAATCATGTTCGATTGCTATTATTGCATAAAACTGAAAACATTTGCTACATTTCGCGTTATTTCTTGCACTATTTTGTTTCGCCTTTTCACCGATGTCTCGCGAACCCAATCCACATAGTATGCTCGTTCTAGGGCCGAGCAGTACACATCTCGTAACGACAGCAAATATGTGGCCCCGGTACGATCAAATTGAAACTTGCGTAGCCGTACAGTAACAGCGCGTGAATTGCCTTGTTAATACATGGCTTTTCGTCGGTTAATACACGGCTGTTAATAACGTGCGACATTGCTTTTTATGCAATAAAATAATCTGCACTATGGATGAGTACGCGGAGAGGTTTCACGGCTGCCATACGGCACTAACCATCAGATGCGGTGAATTAAAATAAAATTCTAAAAGATTGCCTTTGGAAACAAAACACACATTACAGACAGAAATTGGGAGTCAAAGATGTTGTCTCTTTTTTTAAAAATGACAGAAAATGTACTAAGAGCATCCAGTCCCCATACAATTTATCAAGGTATTTGTTTTTCGAGAGTGGTGAGGATCGGAAAAAAGTAATTATTGCACTTAACCTTTCCATCCTCAGTTTATGAAATGGACTTTTCTATCAGTTAATTTGGACATGTCCATTGTTGCCAATAGGGATGCCAGTTAAACATAAGAACATTATGAGCCGTCGCATCAGGATCTACGCTGTTTGCACAGGTGCATGGCTTTGAAGTTAGTTGGCTGTAAAAGTGCTTCAAACTCCCCGGTAGTTTATTCTACTGACCGTTCTAAGGCGGTGGTCCCTGTGTTAATCTTCCTCTTTCTTGCCTTGTGTTATTTTGTTCTTGTGTTTTTCAGTCCTTTTAGCATTTCGATTACATCGCTTGGGGAAGAGAGAGCTAATCTTAGCGCTTTTCATATTTTTGCTTTATTTGTACTTGTTTGGTTTTGTCTGTTTCCTCTTCCTCTTGGTGTCTGGGAAGGGCTGCGGCTTGTGATTGTGGCACTCCCTGGACTTTTCTCTTACCTTTTTTTTTTATCTGTGCGGCTGAAAGCTTTTATTTATTTATTTATTTATTTATTTTATTTTTTTTTTTTTATTTATATATTTTTTTTTTTTTTTTTTTTTTTTTTTTTTTTTTTTATTTTAACAGTGCTCGAATTTGTACTTGTGCAATAATCCCAGCTTTTATTTATTTATTTTTTATTTATTTATTTATTTATTTATTTATTTATTTATTTATTTATTTATTTATTTATTATTTATTCATTTTTTTCAATTTTTTATTTTAAAAGTGCTCGAATTTATACTTGTGCGAAAATCCCAAACTCTTTCTGCACAGAGAAAATATCGACCAGAAATACCGCATTTACCCTAAGTTATTGCACAGACAAGCCTAAGCAAACAGTGTTGACCCACTTCTGACTGCCCCAAGAAACAAGGAAATTTGACAATTCATCATGGTCTACACCCAGTCAGCATTCTACGTAAATCTACGTAGAATGCTTTCTGGGTGCATGCCTTCCCAACATTTTAGACGGACAAACCGGTAGCCAGATGAACCGCTTCAAATTTTAAGATACCTGTTGTAACGAGTTAAAATGTTCATTATGTTATGTTATTATTACATATTAAGTCTATATAATTCCAACTCAACAGGCATGCAAATATGTATCGCTATTTAACTGGCCGAGAGCAATTTGAAAAAAAAAAAAACTATTCTCTTCGCGTAACTTTCTAAAATGAGCTATTGTAACTTCATTTTTGAAGTAAATATGACCTTGTTGGAATTATAAGAAATTAGTTCTGTTTTCATGGGTTTTATCGATGTGTAAACGCCGGCGATTCACTCACATAAAGTCCTATGTCTTCGAAGACTACCTATTGCAAGCCTGGATTCTGTACACCATTGTTATATTTATTACTACTGTGCTTTCGACATCCTTTGGAAAGACGTAAAAACTTTTATCATTTTTATTTGTTTTTTGTTTTGTTTTGGCCGGGCATTTTATTTTTATTCTAAAATCTTATTTGTGATTGAAACAATCTTATTATGAACAGTTAGTCTTTCCCGTTTTGATGCTGTGTTTCCAATTAATTTCTATGACCAAAACTGGGCCTCAGTACTTTTTATAGTAAATTGAATTTTTGAAACTATTTCTTATAAAATATTTTTTGCTTTGTTGATATTGCATAACAATATTGTACGGGACCCTGGAAGGATCATGTTTTTTTTTCTGAACAAGATAATATCTTCTCCGCACAAGATAATATCTTATCCGCATGATACTATCTTGTTAAGAGAACGTAATATCCTGTTCGCACAAGCTAATATATTGCTGCACAAGTTAACATCTTGTCTGCACAAGACAATATCGAGTTTGCACAAGATAATATATTGTTCGGACAATTGATAATCTTATCTGGACAAGATAGTATCTTGTCCGCACAAGATAATATGTCGTCTGCACGAGATAATATCTTGTTTGGACAACGCATTATCTTGTTCGCACAACTTAATTAGGCAAGCTAATCATCAGTTGTGTGGACAATATAATAAGTAGTTGTGAGGACAAGACAAAAAGTTGTCGAAACAGATATTACCTTATGCGAACAAGATAGTATCCAATACAAACAAGACATTATCCTGTGTGGACAAGATAGTATATTGTGCAGACAAGACATAATTTTGTGCTAACAAGATGTTAAGTTGTCCGAAGAAGATAATATCTTGTGCGGACAAGCTGTTATCTTGTGCAAACAAGATATTATCTTGTTCGTACAACTTGAAAAATAAAACTAGCATGTCCCTTCCAGGGTTCCGTAAATTTGTGATAATTTCAGAAACTTTAAACAAATAAAACCTTTCAACTAAAATACACACCCAATCGATTTTTGAATAACTTGAATAATAAACATAAAAAAGATTGCATTCGGAAACAAAGAAAACAATATAGATTAGAAAATGGAGTCTCGGTTTTATTGAGACTCTTCATAAGCAGTAACTGAAGTTTGCAACACTGCATCACGAAAACATACCTATATAATTTTGACCCCCTTACACCCCCTTTTATATAGTAAAACTGGGGTTTACAGGGGTATACATTATTTTTCATATTTCTGCTCAAAAACATAGATTGTGGGTACTCGTTCGAACCGCCTCGGTGAGGCGGTTCTAACGAGTACCTACAATCTATGTTTTGAGCAGAAATATGAAAAATATCAGTACTTTTTGTCTGAAAACTTCCAGTTTTTGATGGTGAAATTTTCAATATATTTGGATAGGCGTGTTTTCATAATGGTCATAATTGATTTTGTTTTAAAACACATGAATAGAACAGAGTTGTATGCGCATTGATAGGTACGCCAAACGATTTTGCTCTAAATCAAGACAAAAGTTTGCAAATTGTCATCTTCTGAGTAAAGTGTCATGGTGAAATGACTATTTGAAAGCTGTCGAAAGTAGAATAACTAATGTGTTTCTTTTGTTCAGGTTATTCTTCTGCTGCCAGACGAGAACGGGCGTATTTTTTTCAAGGTAAGATACATGTACACAAGCATAATAATAGAAATATATATTAAGCACATGGGAATCGAAATATATAGTGTTTCATGGTGATTCAGTTTTATTATGTCTTTTCACATGCAACAATGTAGTTTGCGCGGCTGCATATGTTCACTTTCAGTTTAAGCAGTAATGGATTTTCAAAGAACATTACGAAAACACGCCTATTCAAATATACTGAACATTTTAACCACCAAAAAATGAAAATTTTCAGATAAAAATTCGGATATTTCTCATACTTCTGGTCAAAACATAAATTGTGGGTACTCGTTAGAACCGCCTCGGCGAGGCGGTTCTAACGAGTACCACAATCTATGTTTCTGGGCAGAAATAAGAAAAATAATGTATACCCCTGTAAACCCCAGTTTTACTATATAAAAGTGGGGTTTAATGGGGTCAATATTATATAGGCATGTTTTCGTGATGACCAGAATGATTCCAAAGGAAACAAGAGGATGGTCCTATATCGCTCACCTAAGCAAACTGATTTGCATCCTTAATATTGAAGTTTCAGCCAAGTTCACTGATCTAAGATTTTTGTATAAAATTTATAGGGCTACCCCACGGTTTTTAACAAATTATGACGGCTTGAATAATCTTGGTAGAGGGTCACATATAGAAAAGCTCTGCCAAGTTATATTGGAATCGGTCTAGTGGTTCCTGACAAAAAGATTTTTAAAATATTTTAGATAGACATATAGGGAAAATAATCCCGCCCCCTAGCGGCCATGCTTTTTTACGAATCATAACAGCTTGAAAAAACTTGGTAGAGGATCACCAAAGGAACAGTCTTGCCATGTTTTATTGAAATCGGTCCAAGGTTTCTGATAAGAAGATTTTTTAAAAATTTCGATATAGATATATAGGGAAAATAAGCCCTACCCCGCTAGCAGCTATGTCTTTTGACCAATCATAACGGCTGGAACAATCTTGGTAGAGAATCCCAAAGAATTTTTCCTGCCAAGTAACATTGAAATCAGTTTAGTGGTTTCTGAGAAGAAGATTTTTATTTTTTTCTGTATAGACATATAGGAAAAATAAGCCCCACCCCTGGCGGCCATCTTTTTTTGACGAAACAAGACGGCTTGAACAACCTTGGTAAAGATTACCAAAGCAACATTCCTGCCAAGTTATATCGTAATCGGTCCAGTGGCTTCTGACAAGAATTTTTTTTAAATTTTCTGTATACATTTAGATATATAGGGAAACTAAGGCCTGCCCCCTAGCAGCCATGTTTTTGACGAATCATGACGGCTTGAACAATCTTAATAGAGGGTCACCAAAGCAACATTTCTGCAAAGTTATATTGAAATCGGTCCAGTGGTTTATGACGATAAGATTTTTTTTTCTATATAGATATATAAGGAAAATAAGCTCCGCCTCCTAGCAGCCATGTTTTTTGACGAAGCATGACGGTTTGAACAAGTTTGGTAGCGGGTTACCAAAGAAAACATTCCTGCCTAGGTACTTTGAAATCGGTTCAGTGGTTTCTGACAAGAAGATTTTTAAAGTCTTCTATATAGATATATAGGGGAAATAAGCCCCGTCCCCAGCGGCCATGTTTTTAAGAATCATGACGGCTTGAACAACCTTGGTCGAGCGTTACCAGAAAAACATTCCTGCCAAGTTATATTGGAATCGGTCCAGTGGTTTCTGATGAGAAGATTTTTAAAGTTGTCTATATAGATATACAGGGAAAATGAGCCCCGCCCCTAGCGGTCATGTCTTTTTAAAAATCATGACGGCTTGAACAATTTTGGTAGAGGGTCACCAAGTTAATAATTCTGTCGAGTTATATTGAAATCGGTCCAGTGGTTTCTAACAACATAATTTTTAAATTTTTCTATGTAGATATATAGGGAAAATAAGCACCCCCCACCCCCACCCCCACCCCCCTCCCCCGAGAATCAATCTAGTGAAATTTGGTAAAATTGGCTCAGTAATTTAAGAGGAGATGCTGTTTAAAGATTGCGGACGGATAGACGGACGACGACGATGGACGGTGAGTGAATTCTGATTATTTTTAGTCATCAATGCGTGAATAGGCAAACCTACTTTCTTAAAGATATCAAAACGGTGTAAAATTTGTTGAAATCGATTGACCGAACTGCTCTGAAAAGTGCATAAATATTCCACCATTTACCATTTAATAGCATTGACAATACTTTTTGAACAAAACAGACATGTCTTTTAGAAAGCAATGGTTTCCGTACTATCAGAGAATGAAATAGTGTCCACAAATGATTTCTTTTATTGAGTATAATTTTTTTTCTAGAGGGTGTTAAAGTACTAACGGCTCTGGCGTATTTTGTTTCTTAAAGTATGCTTTGAAATAGATAGGAGATGTGTTTTGATATGAGAAACTGAATGCTGCAACCATGTTTTCATGTACTGCAAAAAAGTTAATGACACATCGAAGCAATCATTACGAAAACACGCCCATTCAAATATATAGAAATTTCACCTCCAAAAACTGAAAAAATATCAGATAAAAAACCCTGATATTTTTCATATTTCTGCTCAAAACGTAGATTGTGGGTACTCGTTAGAACCGCCTCGGCGAGGCGGTTCTAACGAATACCCACAATCTATGTTTTTGAGCAGAAAAAGAAAAATAATTTATACCCCTGTGAACCCCAGTTTTACTATATAAATGTGGGGTTTAAGGGGGTCAAAATTATATAGGCATGTTTTCGTGATGTGTGTCTCACTTTATTTTGATGCCACTGATGTGTTAACTGTAATTTTTAGAAATGTTTTGCAAGTTTTTAAACCTCTTCCAGCATTAATATTTCTTTCTTGACGTTAGACCAAAATATCTTCAATCTCCCATTACTGGTTAATGAATTTCATTTTTTTTTTTTTTTTTTTTTTTTTTGCGATCTTTTAACAGTTATCTTTTTGCACAAGAAGATTTTGGTTTTTACATTTTTTGACTAAAACAACAATTTATGTAAAGACATAATGATGCCACCAAAACAGTTTGAGCATTGTTAAACCCCTTAATTGTTAGCTCGGTCATCTGCTTTACATCAAAACTAAAAGCCATTTATGAAACTGACTTAACAGTTTAAGATAAATAAAATATATTCTTTAATGAATGCATTGTATGTTTTTGAAATTCTATCAGTTTGTACATTTAGCATGTACGCACTTCACATGTGCAATATCGTTAAATTGCGATAAGACTTAAAGTTTTCATTAGCATTCGCATTGCATAGCCAAACTGGCATGGACTCGAACTTTATAAAAAAAAGTCCAAGTTTTCAGGGTGTAGGAAGAAAGTTAGTTGTCCCAAATCTATAAATAGTGCATGAATAAAGTATGATGTTTATGTTCATTACGAAAACACGCCTATTCAAATATATTGAATATTTCACCGCCAAAAACTGAAAGTTTTCAGATAAAAAATGCTTATAATTTTCAAATTTATGCTCAAAACATAGATTGTGGGTACCCGTTAGAACCGCCTCGGCGAGGCGGTTCTAACGATTACCCACAATCTACGGTTTTGAACAGAAATAATGTATACCCCTGTAAACCCCAGTTTTACTATATAAAAGTGGGGTTTAAGGGGGTCAAAATTATATAGGCGTGTTTTCGTGATGTCATCAAAAATATCGCTTGCTGACAGTGGGAAAACTTATCGAGATGGATCGCCACATGGTTTATGTTGCCTTGCAACAGCAAATGACAAAAATAAGACCAGAATGACAGCTACGTTTGAGAACTGCTGTTAGTTTTGGCCAAATATCTAGCGAAAACATGTTTTAAATTGCGGTAAAGAATTAATTCGACAATGTTTGGAATAGTTGAAACAAAATATCTTTACAAGATTTATTTGTTTTGGGTTGTCCTGTAGGAGTATTTGTAATCCTCTAACTTTCCATTCGATATTGTGGACTTAATGTAGCTATAACTGCCTCGGTTCTTGATGTTCACTTATATACTTAGAACAAAAAAAAAAAAAAAGCAAATTCTAGGTGGTGCTTGATGTGAAACTTTTAAATTAGTAATTTGAGCAGTATTAGGATTATCGTGCCCTATGAAGTAAAAGTACACGTTGGAACGTGATACTATTAAATGACATAGTTAATTTGCTTATTTTCGGTGCATGTGCTAAATCTGTTCTAAAATCATTTTACAGCGTGGCCACGCGGCTTTACTCTTCGATTCCCATTACGAAAACACGCCTATTCAAATATCTTGATAATTTCACCACCAAAAACTGAAAATTTTCAGATAAAAAATTCTGATATTTTTTATATTTCTACCCAAAACATAGATTGTGGGTACTCGTTCGAGCCGCCTCGACGAGGCGGTTCGAACGAGTACCCACAATCTATGTTTTGAGCAGAAATAAGAAAAATAATGTATACCCCTGTAAACCCAAGTTTTACTATATAAAAGTGGGGTTTAAGGGGGTCAAAATTACATAGGCATGTTTTCGTGATGTTTGTTGCTCGGCAACCAGTTAGGAGGAGAGATTTGACCACAAAAAGTTTGTTTCCAAATAGTAAATAATCTACCATGTTATATGTACAGACGATTCTATGAATGAACCAATTACTTAGAAATAGAGGACTAATTCGCATTACTTATTGGATGGCCCTAATATTTAAGGGAGACCATGGTTATTTGGCATTTTGGTATATTACAAAGGGCATTTTGGTACATTGAACTCATTTCACAACTTTTGTTTTCTGTCTTATTATCACTTCTGCATTTGCAAATGTTTAAAAATGCTTTACAACCCATGAATTTGGATCTAATCATTTATGTAATAATTAAATGACTGTATGCAACTGTATTTTATTTTTTTCCGCGTTCTGCGGCGTTTGATCTGGGTCTGCACTGTTTGCCAATTTCTCAGCCCAGGTTTTACAAATAACCGTCCTTACACGGCTCTTTGACGCGACAAGAATAGCGTGGCTATAAATAACCATTACCTGGAATTCGTACAAACGCGTTGATCGATTTCATTGATCAATCAGGTAACAATATCAGATGTTCCCAAAAGTGAGCACTGTCTCCCAATCGGGAATCACAAATGTCATGTGTTCTAGAACTGGATACACACAGGCGTAGAAAAATATTGATCTTAAACCTTAATATTTTTTCCTAGGCACTTTAAAATTATGAACGGTCAGAAGTTAGATAATTTATTCATCTTTAAGCTCCTAAAATTTGGTGGAGGTTCATCATATACTGTGTTACATTTTTTCGTTTTCTGAGGGTACTACAAAAATGATCAAATGATGCCTGATCGGGTACATGTACTAAGTTACTAATTATTATAATATCCATTACAAAAACACACCTATTCAAATAAAATAGAAAATTTCATCTCCAAAAACTGAAAATTTTCAGATAAAAAAACTCTGATATTTTCCGTGTTTCCGCTTAAAACATAGATTGTGGGTACTCGTTAGAACCGCCTCGGCAAGGCGGTTCTAACGAGTACACAATCTATGTTTTTAAGCAGAAATAAGAAAAATAATGTATACCCCTGTAAACCCCAGTTTTACTGTATAAAAGTGGGGTTTAAGGGGGTCAAAATTATATAGGCGTGTTTTCGTGATGCTACCATGCAAAATACAAAGGTCACCAAACGTTACTGATGCCCGATTGGACATCTTTACTCTACTATAAAGTAAGTCATGTTGCGGTTGCCAGTCATGGCAGTATAATCACATGTACGGTATTTGTTTAAGTGCCAGTTACTCTTATGTGTGTTGTTTTGACATAGTCCACCTTGTCCTGGGATTATTATCTTTTAACCAAAAAGACAACAGATACCACTCTGTTGGTAAATTCAGCAGACGACAAATTGATAATATTTCTTCTTATTTTTTCCATAAAATAGGCTTTGAAATTTCATGCAAACTGTTCCCTAAGGAAACTATTTGCGTTAAATGTCAAGGCCTATTTTCTGGAAATACAAGAAAAATATTTCAAATCTCATCTGCAGCAAATATTACCCAGGGTGAGAAAGTTGGTGTTCATGTAATATCTGGACGACAGAGTTGTTGTTTCAGATAATGAATTATTCATATAAAAATGAATATTCAATCTGCTATTATCTTATATACATTACTAAAACACGCCTATTCAAAAATTTTGAAAATTTCATTTCCAAAAACTGAAAATTTTCAGACAAAAAAAAAAACTCTGACATTTTTCATATTTCTGCTCAAAACATAGATTGTTAGTACTTGTTAGAACCGCCTTGCATTGTACCAGGCAGAAATGGGCAAATTAACAACTGGCTACTAAATACTTATGGAATCGGGGTTGAAATATGAATAGGTAGCGTTTGATCTGGGTCTATACTGGCTGCAACGGTTGATATTTGGGGCGCTGAGAATTAATGGCTCACAAGAAAAGTTTAACCTAAATTCCGCAAGACACACTGATATTTCCAAGAGTAATGGGTACATTTGTTTGACTATCTACCATTTTCGCCATGGCAGATAAATTCTTGTCTTCACTGACTTCCTGTTTGCTTTCCGCCATGGCAGATAACTTCTTGTCTTCATTACTGACTTCCTGTTTGCTTTCCTACACGCAAATCCCCTTCTGAAAGGGGCTCAACTATAAGGAAGCAGATTCTTTTCTTTTAGAGTAGACCCTTTTCAGATGGTAGGCAAAACATTTTGATAGAGTTACCTCCCTGCTTGAAAGTGTACATGTATCAATTGCCAATAGCTTTTACGCTTCAGGTGTAATCAAACATGGTGTGATTGCTCTTCGAAAACTCTTAATAGGGGCAAGGCCGATGGCAATGAGCTCAGGATATAGAGTTTATACGAAACGTGGAAATTATAGGGATACTCTCAGGGACTTTAATTCCGTACATCCAACAGACGTTCAGGATTTTAATCTGCCGAATGGGAAGGTATGTATGTACACATTGCAGCATGTTCTGTTCAATGTGATCCTCTGTATGGCATTTGTCCTAAGATACATGACCTTGATCACCAAGAGAATATATAAATACTAGCAGAAGAGGTAGTATTTCTTATTAATATGATATATTATTATATTTCTTCCAGCACAGGCCTTCTCTGATTGACTGAAACTGGCTGTAATAGGTTATTATAAATCCTAATGTTTGCTATATTTAGCTGCTGCTTGTTCAAAATAGCCTGTCTAAGGTCAAGGATAGGTCAATATTACTTTTGTCACTGCTGCCAGACAGCTAAAATAGTCATATAACAAATAGCCTGGCTAAGGTCAAGGACCGGTCAAGATACCTTTTGTTACTGCTGTCAGACAGCTAAAAATAGTCATATATCAAAACAATTGACGCATGCTATTTACATCAGGGTTTATCAACCTTCGAAGGCGATATTGACGTCGGGTTCGTCTCGGAGAACATCACCTTCTCGGGTTGACAAATCCTGATGTTAACCTCAATAGAATGCATCAATTGTATAATGTCATTTCATGTCACGTCACGTCATGCAAAATCATGTTATGCCACATCACGTCACATCACGTGATGTGACGTGATGTGGCATAACATGATTTTGCATGTTATGTTATATAGTATTATGCAATGTCATCGCATGTCATGTAATGTCATGTCAAATCATGTCCTGTTTATTCCTACCTATGTCATATCCTATCCTACTCTGTCCTGTCCTGTGTTTGTCTTTCCTGTCCTTTACTGTCCTGCCCCGCATCACATCGCCCTGTTCTCCCCTACCCTACGCCATCCTATTATAATTATATTATATTATGTTACGTTATTTTCCTCTGTTACGTCCTCTTGTATTAGGCTATGTATTACACAAGCTTTATCTATTGCGTTTTTTTTTTTTTTTTTTTTTTTTTTTTTTTTGCTTAAATTTATTCATAGTTACAACTATCAATACAATGAACATAGAAACGATATAATTTCTACTTTCTCTAATTGACTACTTTCTTTTTGTTTTAACACAATCATAATTTTATAAATCTCTGTACATGCATTCTATTTTATTTACGTTTCGGCCCGAAGATCTTTATCAACATCACTAGAGTACTGATACAAACTACATTTTCTGCATTCGCCGCCATTATGCTAAACAACAATGAAGTACCGGATATGAAGTAACGTCAATGGTTACATATATCGCATCAACGTTGCAACAATGGCAGCGCGACGTCAAAGGTTCACACAGATTATTGCACACAAAACGAGTTGAAATTCCATAATATTTGGACTTGTAATCATTCACACCGGGGACGAGTCGTTCCAGCAGGCATACAACAACGTAACAACGTAGACAATACGTTGATTCAAAATCGACTTTGAATCAACGCCGAATCAACGCCGCACTAACGTGCCCACTGGGACATTACATTTATCAAATATCGAAATCGCCTTGGCATAACTGAAACACTGAAGGAAGCTGAAAGCCTGCTAAATACACACATAAATTTACAGCAAACACACAACGGCGAAACAACATCGATTAGACGTTGATTCATGTCTTGATGCCGAATCGATGTAGTCCCAACGCTGCGCGCCCGCTGGGTTAAATTTATAAACAAATAATTAACATATCAGCCTGTGTAGCTGCGCAGTCTGATCATTGTGACGAATCTTCACTGGGTTAAACGTTTATTATTATTAATATCTGCCAGAAAACTCAGAGACACACTACAGAAAAATCCGTCCCCAATCCTTTGCTACTAACATGTGTGCTGACCAACTTGTATATTCGCACAGTCTGTTCAGCGCCCACGTTATTTCCTGCGACTAACAGCGTATACATTACATTAACAGACTCTTTGAGCCCAGGAGTACACCGAGGGAATTCTACTCCTCAGCCAGATGTCAATAAAAAGATCTCAGATTAGCCTGGGCATACGCGCAGTCTGATCAGCTCTCCTGCTACCTGTCTACCGAAGAACATAAAACCAATAGTTGCAGACAAGGCAATCTCTGATGTACATAACGAGAATATTCATATTGAGATAACCGCCAACAAGTGCGCATATCAGCCTGTGCGTGGATGCATAGGCTGATATGCGCACTTGTTGGCGGTTATCTCAATATGAATATTCTTGTTGTGTACATCAGAGACTGCCTTGTCTGCAACTATTGGTTTTATGTATGCAGCTGGGGTAAATATCTGTTCATGTGACTGCTTTTGGGGTAAATATCTGTTCATGTGACTGCTTTTGGGGTAAATATCTGTTCATGTGACTGCTTTTGGGGTAAATATCTGTTCATGTGACTGCTTTTGGGTTCGCTGAACAGCGAACCCAAAAGCAGTCGCATGAACAGATATTTACCCCAGCTGCATACAAAAATTGCACATACCCAGAGTCAACATTGAAACTGCCTCAAACCACAAGGTCATAGATCCGCCTGCGCATCCGCGCAGTCTGATCATTCCTCATGCTATTCGCAGTTACACTATTCTCGAGGACGGAACCTCATACAATATGTCTCAGGTGTGTTCTCTGAACGTTTCTTAGTTTATTCAACTGATTTAGCGGTGCATATACCACAGCATCCCAACCTTTGCTGTTGTTTTTATTTGGTACTTATGTTTGTAGTCTCTCAATCCAGTCCAATTCTCTTATCTGTCTGTAATACCTCGAACTATCCTTGATTAACTCTTAAACGCTCACCCCCATACTTGTAACACTGATTTTATCACCGTTGAGATGCTCCACAACCGGTTTGTTTCTTCCCAGTCTAACGTGAACCTTCTTCCACGTTTTTTGCAAACCGTATAGTTGATGCCATAAATAACATTCGAACCTGCACATCCTTTCTCTCTGGTTGTGCCATCCACCTTTTCCGGATCATCGTGGTATATTCCCCTATCAAACATGTCACAAACATTGCTTCTTACACTTTTCCACCTCTTTGGATGACGGGTTCTGTTCGTTCATAACCCTTTGTTTCTGTTTTCCCGTGTACTAGTAAATCGCCTAGACTGCAGTCGCGCCTGGAGGCAACGATGGGTACCTTCTTGAAAATCTGTTGCATTCTGTTCGATGAGTAAATCGTGTCAAGGTGTTTTGTGACTACAGTCGAACCTCAATAGCTCGAACACCGATGGCTCGTTTACCATGGCTAATTCGAACTCGTTTTTTGAGTCCCTACGAAATTCTTCCGATAGCTCAAGAAAGCAAATATTTAGGGAAATTTTCTTATTTTATGGTGAAATTGTATGTTGTGTATACTCATTAGAATCGCCTCGATGAGGCGATTCTAATGAGTACACTCAACATACAATGATTGTGTAGAAAATCGAAAATAAATCCCTAAATTATCGCCATTTGCTTCTTGACTTGGCATCATAATTAACGCTCGGTGGCTAGAACCACCCATGTCTCCAACAATTTTCTATGGTCCCAAAGATGTTCGAGCCATCGAAGTTCGACTGTAATGCGTGCACATTCGGCATATGTCAAGACCAAGGGGACCAGTTCAATCTTCTTCTTCTCTGTTTTCTAACATCTTCTCTCGATCCTTAGTATCAATTCTTTAAAATTGACCCTCTAAGAATCTGCCAGAGTAACCTCGTCTTCGAAGGTGTTTCGTTAATTCCCCATGATGGCGCTTGTAGTCTTCCTGTAGGGTACAAATCCCCTTATTCTCATGCAAAAATCATACGGAATAAAATTCCCGTTGAGTGAACAGCGAAGACTCTGATCAGACTGAGCGGATGCCCATGCTGAGGCGTAAAAAATAGCTGTGTTTCCACTAACATGCTGAAAAGAATTGGTCGGTACATGTAGTTAGGAGAATCTTTTTTTTATTTTTCTGTTGTTTTTTTTTTTTCTCCAAAAAAGAACAGGGTCGGGCCTGTAATTTTATGAAAATACAGGTATTTTGTTTAGGGTAGGTGCTTTACTTTTTTATTTTGCATTTTACTGACAAAAAAAGAACAGGGTCGGGTGTTTCAAACAGGATCGGTCGGGTTAGCGGAAACACAGCTATTTTTTTACGCCTAATTCGGAAAAAGGGAAAAAGGTGAAGGACAGGTTAGAGAAGCATGAGGCCGATGTTAGAATTGGAAGAAATAAAGTGGTTACGGATCGTTTCAACGGTGATGGACACAGTGTGTCAAGCAGGTGGGGCGAGCGTTTTATAGTTCATTAATGATAGTTCGAGGTATAACAGACAGATAAGAGAATTAGACTGGAATTATAGACTACAAATGTACCAACTGGATTCAACAGAAAAGCAAAGGTTGGGGTGCTGTTGCATGAGCACCGCTAAATCAATTCAATAGACAACTGAAAAAGAGGTAAAAGAAAAGTCCAAGGAGTGCCACAATCGCAAGCCGCAGCCCTTTCCAGACACCAAACGGAAGAGGAAAGAGACAATACTAAACAAGCGCGAATTGAACAAACGTACGAAAAAACACTAAGATTAGCTCTCCCTTCCCCAAGCGAGGTAATCGCAATGCTTAAAGGACTGAAAAACGCAAGAACAAAATAACACAAGGCAAGAATTGAAACAAATCGCCTCGTAGAATAAACCACAAAGCAACAAAGAGTAAGACTAACACCGGGACCACCGCCTTAGAACGGTCAGTAGAATAAACCACCGGGAGGTTTAAAGCCTTTTAACAGACGACTAATTACACCCTTGGTCCTGATGCCACCCTTAATCACAACTAGTAAAACGGGAAGCAAAATGGGTAGCTGTTGGGCGTGACCAAAATGGTAATAGCATCACAACACAACTAGTAAAACAGAAAGCAAAGTGGGCAGCTATTGAAGACGGTGACCACAATGCTAGCATCACAACACATATAGAAAAAAAAAACTGAAAGCAATGCGGGAACTACAAAGCTACAAAGAGCTACAAAGAGTAAGAACAACACCCGGACCACCATCGTAGACGGGCAGTAGAATAAACTACCAGAGGGTTTAAAGCACTTTTACAGCCGGCCAACTTGCGTCCCGATGCTACCCTTAATACAGAAATACATAAAAATTCGGTTCGCATAAAGGCTCCCAAGTCAGTCAATGCATCAAAGCGAAAATATAAAAAATAAATTAATCACTATGATAAACAAAGGCGAGCACTCATGGCTAATTCTATTGTGTGCCAAAGTAAATGAAAACCAATAGTTGAACCTCAGAACATATCTGAGATATATTGCATGAAGGTCCGTCTTCGAGAATAGTGTAATTGCGACTAGCATGAGGTATTATCAGACTGTGCGGATGTGCAAGCTGATCTATGCTCTTGTGGTTTGCTGCAGTTTGAATTTTGATTGTCTGGGTAAGTGCATCATGGGTGTTTTATGCATGCAGCTGGGGTTATTATTGATTTGAATATGACTGTTTGCGGTGTCACTGTTT
The DNA here is from genome assembly GCA_964016985.1 of Anodontia alba. NCBI lineage: Eukaryota > Metazoa > Mollusca > Bivalvia > Lucinida > Lucinidae > Anodontia > Anodontia alba. The sequence continues at coordinate 40,528,386 of OZ024837.1, read as the reverse complement.
AGACTGCGTGGACGCACAGGCTGATATGCGCACTTGTTGGCGGTTATCTGAATATGAGTATTCTCGTTATGTACATCAGGGTTTGCCATATCTGCAGCCAGTGGTGTTATTTTCCTCGGTAGGCAGGTAGCAAGAGAGCTGATCAAAATGCGCGGATGCGCAAGCTGATCTGCGATCTTTTTTTTTATTGATTTCTTACTGAGGAATAGAATTCCCGTGGTGTACTCCTGGTCTCAAAGAGCCTGTTAAATGTATTGTCCACGCTGTTGTTGTGGAAAATAACGTGGACGCTCGATTTTTTTTTATTGATTTCTTACTGAGGAATAGAATTCCCGTGGTGTACTCCTGGGCTCAAAGAGCCTGTCAATGTAGTCCACGCTGTTGTTGTGGAAAATGACGTGGACGCTGAACAGGCCAAAGGCTTTTATCAAAATCATTAGAATATAGATAGTAACTACATTTTTTTTGCTTTTGCATCCGCGCAGTCTGATCTGAGCCTTCGCTGTTTGCAGAGGCTCGAAGACACGCTTTCGCATTGCGAGGCCCATAGGAGATGTTTCCCCATAATGTATAGTGTAAACGGGTGTGTAAAGGTCTACATTATTAGGGGTGAATTTATAGATATTTTCAATTTGTTTCTTGCTTCCTGCAAATTCGCTTGCTGCATACAACTGTCTTTACCCATTGTAGACTGAATCGACTCCCCCACACTATAAATTGGAAGAGTCCAGTTTAAATTTAGGTATGTCCGGCTATGAGATTTAGATAGATATTCCTAGAGAAAAATGACTAAACCATTTGCAAACTGTGGAGACCCTGATCAGACGCCGCATCTGCGGCGTATGATCTGGGTCTGCACTATTTGCCAATTACCTTTTGTGGGTCTCCATACTATAATGGGTAATGTGTTTTGTAACAAAATTTTACTTAATCTCCATACTTATGATGAAAATGCTATTTTCTACATCGGCCTAGATAAGCTGGCTATCAAGGTGAAAACTGTTTTTTCTAATTTTTCTGCGAAAATATCTGTTCCGGATATTCATTAGCATTGTATCAGAGTTGCAACATTTGAAAACGTAGCAGATATTATCTCCGCAAAAAGAAAAAGAAAAAATAAATAAAAATATGTTGTGGGTTCTCATTAGAAGCGCCTCGCTCAGGCACTTCTAAAGAGTACCTACAACATTAGTTTTTATGGAAAAAAAAAATGGTCCCCAAACTATCATTGTATCCTCCTTTTGAGCAAGTATTTAAACCATTTTATCTTTACAGACCAATACAATATCTTTGCAAACAGTGCAGATCAAGATGGGTCACGACCCCTCTCATCAAGAAATAAACTGTTTGTCATTCTGTTATTATTTTGACAGACACCCCTGTTTGCAACAATAGACATGTCCAAGTTCATGGATGGAAGTCTTTTTGAGAAAGTCAGGGGTGAAAGGCTTTATCGGCTTTGGTGTTCGATTTCCTGTAATGTCTGGTTTTACAGGTACAGAAATGGGGAGATGTTGGCGACCTTACAATCATGATCGAGAAAGCAGGAGAGGCTGAAAAGCCTACAATGGAAATATTCTTCAAGACAGTGCCAAACGAGAAAGAACACATATTCAAAATTATTTATACCGACTACCGACCGACTGGTAAATCAGTACTTCATTACTTCAATATATATATATATTACGGAAACGTTTTCCCGCCACCCTTGTTTTACAAATATAAAGTGAATTTGGGTCGTTTTATTTTGATAATAAAGTTAACTAACCAATTTTTATGTAAGTATATATACGTATATATTTGAAACATATATCATATGTAAAGCTGGCGATATATACTTTTTTTTAAAATAGATTTAAGTCAGTGCGATGTTTAAACATCTGAACTGAAAATATAATTCGTATAGTTTAAAAGATGATGATCTGTTTGTTTCACATCCAAACATCAGTTATTTCAGATCAATGTTCGAGAAAACAGTGTTGTTGTTTTTTGTACGTGCACCAGATACAGTACGAATAAGAGCAATGAAATCAAATCAGCATGCTGTTTGAGCCACACCTTAGATCAGTAAATCTTAAACCTTAAATCGCTATGACTTGAGGGATTAAGTGAGCACAGTAATTGAAAAATAATAAAACTATTAGTGAAGATACCCAAGAAATTCCACAATCACGAAGAACAGAAAGAAGAAGAGAAGAAGAAGAAACACTGAGAAACAAGCGTCATATTTGCAATAACCGACGCACAAACAAACGCAGATCTGCAAAAGTGGAACGGTCAGTAGAAAAAAATATTGGGAGGGACTTCACTCTTTATTCTGATGCAGCTCCAAATTCCAAATAGATGTTCGGTCCTTAACAAGGCGGTCTTTCTATTTGAAGCTTTTCCTTGTTCTTATCTCGGATATTGCAGTTGTAATCGTCCTTACCAAGCCTGTTCAAATTATAGCCCTGGGGTCACTTGTTTTACATACTAATAAAACGAAAAACTTTAAAAATATGTGTGACAATAGAAGGCCCAGGACTTTGATATTTGGTATTTGGCTTCATCTTGTAGACCTCTACCAAGATTGTTAAAATTATGTCCGGGTTTCGCTTGTTTCACATAGACTCACACAGGAAAAATCTTAACACATCATTCTTTTTAAAACCAGAAGGGTGAGGCCTTTGAAGATCTTTGATATTTGGTTGCTTTATCTAATGAACCTCTACCAAGATTATTCAATTAAACCCCGGGGTCAAAAATGACCCTGCTTAGTGGCTCCTTTATTTTACATAGACCTATATAAGAAAAAAAGTGTAAAAATCTTCTCGTTTGAAACTAGAAGGCACAGACCTTTGATATTAGGTATGTACATTCATCTAATAGGCCTTTACGAGGTTGTTCAGCTTATAGTCCTGGGATCAACAACGACCATGCAAAAGGGGTCCCTTGTTTTACACAGACTCATTAGGGAAAACTGGATAAAAATATCTTCTTGTATGAAACTAGAAGACTTAGACCTTCTATATTTGACATGTAGTGTTATCTGTTAGACCTCTACCATGACTGTTCAAATTTCAAATTATAGCCCTGGGGTCGGAAATATCTCCACCCAGGGTCACTTGTTTTACATAGCAACACATTAAAATTCTTCTTGTGTGTAAACTTGAAGGCCTGGGCCTTTGATATTTGGTAAGTTGCTTCATCTAGTAAACCTTTATCAAGATTATTCAAATTAGAGCACTAAGATCAAAAATTGCTCCCTCCTAGCGGTCACTTGTCATCTTGCCTGAGCTTTTGTGATCGGTCACCATCCGTTTTTGTCAGCCCGTCCGCCCGTCTTATCACAATGTCTTTATTGTATAATTTTTTACCAAATTTGGATGTACTGATCCTTGGGTGGTCTTCTTTGAAAGTTGTTAAAGATCGGATAAAAAATGAGGCACTGATTACAATACACGGTATTGATACTCCATTTTATAGGACAATCATATCACTCCTAAACATGAAATTTATACAAAAACTCTTACAGCAATCTAATTGGGTGAAATTTTAATATGAAGTATGCAAAATCTGTTAGCTCATATGAGCGATATAGATCCTCTTGTTTCATAGTTCCTCTATGGTCGCAACCATTGTGGGAATTGTGGGAAATACCAAATATATATATATATATATATATATATATATATATATATATATATATATATATATATTACGGAAACGTTTCCCCGCCACCCTTGTTTTATCAATATATCGTCAGTTTTGTCCGTTTTAATATATTCTATTGAAACAAATATCGCATTTCAAAGTTTTGACATATATATATATATATATATATATATATATATATATATATATATATATATATATATATATTCTTCTAGTTTCACAAAAGAAGATTTTTTTCAGTTCCCCCTAATGAGTCTGTGTAAAACAAGAGACTCCTTTTCCGTGGTCATTGTTGATCCCAGGACTATAATCTGAACAACCTCGGTAAAGGCCTATTAGATGAATGTGCATACTGGATATCAAAGATCTGTGCCTTCTAGTTTCAAACAAGAAGATTTTTACACTTTTTTCCCCTATATGGATCTATGTAAAATAATGGAGCCATTGAGTAGGGTCATTTTTTACCCCGGGGGTTTAATTGAATAATTTTGGTAGAGGTTCATTAGATAAAGCTATCAAATATCAAGATCTTCAAAGGCCTGACCCTTCTAGTTTTAGAAAGGATGATGTGTAAAGACTTTTCCTGTATGAGACTATGTAACACAAGCGAAACCCGAACATAATTTTAACAATCTTGGTAGAGGTCTGCAAGATGAAGCTAAATATCAAAAGTCCTGATATTGTCACACATAGTTTTGAAGTTTTTCGTTATATTAGTATGTAAAATAAGTGACCCCATGGCTATAATTTGAACAGGCTTGGTAAGGACCATTACATTGCAATATCCGAGATAGGAACAAGGAAAACGGCACATAGAAGGCGAAGGCGGTTTTGTAAAGAACCGAACATATATTTGAAATTTGGAATTTGAAGCTGCATCAGAATAAAGGAAGTCCCTCCCAATAATTTTTCTACTGATCCTTCCACTTTTGCAGATCTGTTTTTGTTTGTGCGTCGGTTATTGCAAATACGTATGACGCTTGTTTCTCTGTCAGTGTTTATTCTTCTTCTCTTCTTCTTTCTGTGCTTCGTAATATTTCCTGGGTATCTTCACTTATAGTTTTGTTATTTTTTCCACAACTGTGCTGACTTAAAGAATCCCTCAAGTCACAGCGAGTTAAGGTTTAAGATTTACTGATCTATGGTGTGGCTATTTGCTGATTTGATTTCATTGCTCTCAAGGTAGAATCCTTTCAATAGCTTAGTCATACTATATCTGGTGCACGTACAAAACACTGTTGTCTCGAACGTTGATCTGAAAAATCTATGTTTGGATGTTAAACAAACAGATCGTCATCTTTTAAACTATAAGAATTATATTTTCAGTTCAGCTGTATAAACATCGCATAATGAGTTAGATCTATTTAAAAAAACCGTATATATCGCCAGCTTTACATGTGATATATGTTTCAAATATATATATATACTTACACAAATATTGGTTAGTTATCATTAATATCAAAATAAAACAATCCAAATTCACTACGTTTCCCCGCCACCCTTGTTTTATCAATATATCGTCAGTTTTGTCCGTTTTAATATATTCTATTGAAACAAATATCGCATTTTAAAGTTGTGACATATATATATATATATATATATATATATATATATATATATATATATATATATATATATATATATATATATATATATATATATATATATATATATATATATATGTGTGTGTGTGTGTGTGTGTGTGAAGATTTTTTCAGTTCCCCCTAATGAGTCTGTGTAAAACAAGGGACCTCTTTTGCGTGGTCGTTGTTGATCCCAGGACTATAATCTGAACAACCTCGGTAAAGGCCTATTAGATGAATGTACATACTGGATATCAAAATCTGTGCCTTCTAGTTTCAAACAAGAAGATTTTTACACTTTTTTCCCCTATATGGATCTATGTAAAATAATGGAGCCATTGAGTAGGGTAATTTTTGACCCCGGGGGTTTAATTGAATAATTTTGGTAGAGGTTCATTAGATAAAGCTATCAAATATCAAAGATCTTCAAAGGCCTGACCCTTCTAGTTTTAGAAAGGATGATGTGTAAAGATTTTTCCTGTATGAGACTATGTGACACAAGGAAACCCGAACATAATTTTAACAATCTTGGTAGAGGTCTGCAAGATGAAGCTAAATATCAAAAGTCCTGATATTGCCACACATATTTTTGAAGTATTTCGTTATATTAGTATGTAAAATAAGTGACCCCATGGCTATAATTTGAACAGGCTTGGTAAGGACCATTACATTGCAATATCCGAGATAGGAACAAGGAAAAGCGGCAAATAGAAGGCGAAGGCGGTTTTGTAAAGAACCGAACATATATTTGGAATTTGGAATTTGAAGCTGCATCAGAATAAAGGAAGTCCCTCCCAATAATTTTTCTACTGATCCTTCCACTTTTGCAGATCTGTTTTTGTTTGTGCGTCGGTTATTGCAAATACGTATGACGCTTGTTTCTCAGTGTTTCTTCTTCTTCTCTTCTTCTTTCTGTGCTTCGTAATATTTCCTGGGTATCGTCACTTATAGTTTTGTTATTTTTTCCACAACTGTGCTGACTTAAAAAATCCCTCAAGTCACAGCGAGTTAAGGTTTAAGATTTACTGATCTATGGTGTGGCTATTTCCTGTTTTGATTTCATTGCTCTCAAGGTAGAATCCTTTCAATAGCTTAGTCATGCTATGTCTGGTGCACGTACAAAACACTGTTGTCTCGAACATTGATCTGAAAAATCTATGTTTGGATGTTAAACAAACAGATCGTCATCTTTTAAACTATAAGAATTATATTTTCAGTTCAGCTGTATAAACATCGCATAATGAGTTAAATCTATATAAAAAAAAAACGTATATATCGCCAGCTTTACATGTGATATATGTTTCAAATATATATATATACTTACACAAATATTGGTTAGTTATCATTAATATCAAAATAAAATAACCCAAATTCACTTTATATTTATAAAACAAGGGTGGCGGGGGAACGTTTCCGTAATATATATATATATATATATATATATATATATATATGTATATATATATATATATATATATATATATATATCACAACTTTGAAATGCGATATTTGTTTCAGTAGAAAATATATATATATATATTTCTTTGCTTTTGCAGTTGTTTAAAATACTTAGTGCGATGGGAAACAGTGACGACCCCGGTGTACGAAATTTTATGACAGTTACCATAGTGAAAAAGAAAACTTTTGGGAGTGAAAACAGCTTGGCCTAGTTGTTCAAAACTAACGAT